>BQNB010043491.1:3514-41046 GCA_026074375.1 Tanacetum coccineum | reverse complement strand
TGAAAAAATCTTATTTTCCAATTTAAAGGTTCTCAATACATCGCGTAACTTACGAAATAAATTCGAACCCGTGTGAGGATAATCAAAAGTTTCAAAATCAATCGTACGCTTCATCATTTGCCAAGTTGCGGGATCAACCCAATGCGCGGTAACACAAAGGTACGAACCGGGCAAACCATGAGGAGCCGACCAAACATCGGTTGTTAAGTTTACACTTGTATTTAAATTTTCAAAACCGTTTATGAGTTCGAGTTTAGCCTTTTTCCACATTCTAAGTGCATCACGTCTAAGAGTAGCACGACTTACATGAGTATATCGCGGTTGAAGACATTTTTGAATGACGTTAGTCAATCTCGGGTTGTCGAAGTGGTTGAACGGCAAACCTTCTTGAATCACAAAGCTTGCAAATTGTTGTCGAACCCGATCCGCCTCGTATGCAAAAAGACCCCCCTCTCGTGACATAGACGATTGACCCGCATCCGGAACGATTTTGCGTACGGGGCAATACGGTTTTTCGAAATGTAGCCTCAAAGTCGAGTTGGATGAGGCACTTATAAACTTACCGCAAAGTTTACAACGACCCTTCTTACTCCCATCCGACATCTTGCAAAGATCGTAATGTTGCCAAATATCTTTGTTTCGGGTTGTTTCTATGACCTCAACAATCGTCGGTTCATTTGAAGAACCAACACCGACGGAAGTTGAAGAACTTTGAGTTGCCATTTTGTGAGCGATTTGTGAGCGTTTAGTGAGTATTTTTGAGAGTTTTGATTGTTGTAACTAAACCAAAAGCTACATGGGTATTTATACTAAATTATTTAGTGATATAAGATGCATTGAAGTAAAAAAAAAGGGTCAAAAAAATATGGCCGTTACTTACATTGTGGCAGGTGCTTGCCTGCTTTCTTCTCCTTTACAGTAAGCATCCAACGTTCCAAAATATTAACCGGTTACTAACCGGTTATAACCCAACCGGTTACCCAACCGACCCGGTTAGTAACCGGTTACCCAACCGAAAAACGTTTAAATTCTATAACCGGTTAGTAACCGCCGGTTATTCCCTAACCGGAACCGGTTAGGGTCAATAACCGGTGTTGACCGGTTTCGGTTTCGGTTTTTTTTCCCACCTCTACGTATGATCTATAGAATGAATTGAAGTTGACAGTTCTTGTAAAAAAATTATTTGACTGCTATCCTTGATTCAAATGTGATACTTTCATGCTAAGCTTAGTCTAGATATGGTTTATACATGCACTTTATATTATATATAGCAAACACAAAACAGCTTTTAAAAACAATTTCTTGCCACGGTAATCGATTGCTTTTAACACATTAACATGGTCGAACTTCAAATGAACTGCGATATATAACCTATTACAATTTTTTATCATTGTATTTGATAAAGATAATGCATGCAGAATCGTTTACACATGTTATTATTTTAAGGGCAAAATCGTTTACACAGGACATATCAATCTATAAATTGACAAATTCAGAGAACTAAAAGTTTCATATCAGGTTTCAAATAAACTATGTTTATTCCAAATCACATGAAATATGCACAAATGTTATAAACATCGATTACTTAAATATTTACAGAGATTATGATATGTACGTACTATCGATCTAGATTAGTTACCGACACATTTGAGGGCTTCATCCAATTGTAGTATGCATAACGTTGATTTTCGAATCGTGATAAATTAGTCAGCCAAAAAAGTCAAAACTATATTTATCCAAAAAGAAGAAAAAAAAAGCATGTTAGGAAACCCTCTTATTTAACTTTTAGAATCCGAAACGCAGTGGCGTCTCTAAGTTCATGGAGGCCCTGTGCAAATTTAGTTTAATGACAAAAACGAAGCCTAAAACACAAAGTAAATAATTTTCTAAATAGATAAAATGAGAAATAATTGATTTTCAGAGTGATTTGGCTAGCATTTTCAATGCAATTTCTCATATCTAATACTTGTAGTCACTTTTATAGAATATACACACATATCATATAAACAAATTAAAAGCCTATGTGTTTGGAGACCTTGTACAATAGCACACCTCGACACTTTCATATACGACTCTGCCGAAACGTAATGTGTAATGGCGAGAACAACACGTACTTGGAGTTCAAACGTTTTTTATATTGGTGGCATAGAGGTTGTGGCATTTTAAAATTAGTTTATATATGTACACCCTCATGAAACTCGATTAATTAGTCTAATGATAATTGGTGAAGTGAGAAGGTAGCAAGTGTAAACATATATAAAAACATCAAGATGATTATTGTTTCTGTAGACTTCGAGCAGCCTACACCCCGGTTACTAGAGCGGAACTTTGACCTTGAAGAACACACACACAACAACAATAATGATTCAAAGAAAAGAAAGAAAAGAAAGAAAAACAAGAACGGGCACAAGGTATAATCCCTAACCAAACGATTAGTATTGAAAGAATGCATACTAGACCTCTCCTCCCTCACCTCCTTTTATAGAGATGAGGAGGGGAGAACAAACCGACTCTAACAAGCCCTAAGTCGGCTGTGAAAACAAGCGGGTTAGGCCTGAGAACAAACAAACCCAACGACCCTAAATAAACTTAACACTTTGACCCCTAGACTTTGTAATAAGTTAATATAAAGACTAATATCGTAACAATTTCCACCTTAGACTTTATATTAGCCTATACCAACATTTAGCAACTCCAAGCAGTGTTGTAACTTTCGTCCAGGTACCACATTCGTCAAGGCATCCGCAACATTGTGTTTAGTACCTACCTTCAGAACTTTAACCGTCTTTGCTTCCAAGACCTCTCTGATAAAGTGATAACGCACATTAATGCGCTTAGTCCTCTCATGAAAAACATGATTCCGCGATAAGTGAATCGCGCCCTGATTATCACAATTAACTGTCACAGTGTTAAGCTCTACGCCCAACTCTTCCAAGAGTCCCCTTAGCCAAATAGCTTCCTTCACAACCTCTGTAAGGGCCATATACTTCGCCTCTGTAGTTGAAAGAGCCACCACGTGTTGTAGCGTTGCCTTTCAGCTTACAACACATCCTTGTACTAAAAATGCGTAACCAGTGATAGACCTACCTTTATCCGGATCTTTAGCGTAGTCTGAATCAACAAAACCAGTTACGTTCACATGGTTGCCACGATCTATCCCATAGACCAAACCAACGTTTGCAGTTCCCCGCAAATATTTAAAAATCCACTTCACTGCTTCCCAATGATTTTTACCCGGATTTGCCATATATCTGCTAACTACACTTGCCGCATATGCTATGTATGGCCTCGTACACACCATCAAGTACATTAAGCTCCCAACCGCATTTGCATACGGAACCTTACTCACCCTTTTAACATCACAATCCCTAACCGGGCAATCCTTCAACGACAGCTTGAAGTGCCTACCCAATGGCATCTGAACCGATTTCCCATTGTATATTCTAAAATTATTCAAAATCTTAGATACGTACCCGGATTGTGACACCCTCAGAATCTTGCGACTCTGATCCCTGACGATCTCCATACCAAGAATCTTCTTTGCTTCCCCGAGCTCCTTCATGTCGAACTCCGTTTTAAGCAAAGACTTGGTAGACCCAATCTTAGCCTTGCTCTTACAAACAATTAGCATATCGTCTACATATAACATAAATAGATGTACTCACCTGGTGCATAATTTCTGTAATATACCCAGTTGTCGTAACTGCTACACTTGAATCCGTTGCTCAGCATGTACTCATCGAACCTCTTATACCATTGCCTAGGTGACTGCTTCAAACCATAAAGAGATTTCTTTAACAAACATACCTAGTTGCCTGTTCATATCCCGGTGGCTGCCTCATGTAGATCACTTCTTTAAGATTTTCATGTAAAAATGCCGTCTTTACATCAAGCTGCTCCAGCTCATAATCTTTACATGTAGTCAATGCAAGTATAACCCGAATAAATATGTGTCAAACTACCAGAGAAAAAACTTCATTGTAATCAATACATGCCCTCTGTATGAATCCATGAGCCACCAACCTTGCCTTGTACCTAGGCTTTTGAACACCTTCAATCCCTTCTTTTATCTTGAACAACCATTTGCAACTCACAAGCTTTTGCCCAGCTGGATGATCTACTAACTCCTAGGTCTTGTTCTTCCTCAGAGAATTCATCTCTTCTTTCATAAAAGCTTTCCACTTAGAACTATCTTCACAATCAACTGCCTCTTGGTATGTCAACGGTTCATGCGTTTCTTCTTCCTCTGCTGCAACAAACGCGTAAGCAACCATATTACTCTCATCTCAAAACCTTAAAGGTTTTGTTCTTTTCCTTCGCTCTCTATCCCGAGCCAACTGATAATCTGTGAGATCCGGTGGCTGATCGATTTCTTGATCCCATGCATCTTCATCATCGCCATCTTCCTGATCTGTCTGATCTTCCTTAGGCGTATGATTATTTAACTAATGAAAATGGCCTAATAAATGTGAAAGCAAAACCCTATTAACTATGTAGATGATAATACCAGCCAACACTGTACCTCTTTCTTATTTATCCTTCACGTGACAAAAGAACAAAGTTTAACCAGAACCTTTGTCGATCAAGCTGCTGCTTCTTGTTGTTTGTTAACCTCAAAACCCAAACAAATGATGCTCTTTCAAGAATGAACAAACACAAATCTATGTTTCTTTCTCTGATCGTATAGATGCCCGAAAACCGAACCATTTTCTTCTACAACAAAATCCAAACAAAATAAACCCTTCGTGATTGATCCTAGATAACCAGTACAACCCGCGAACCAAAGCTCTGATACCACTTGTAGACTTCAAGCAACCTACACCCCGGTTACTAGAGCGGAAATTCGACCTTGAAGAACACACACAGCGGGGGTTTGGTCAAAGCTCGAGACTTTGTACATGACAAAGTCATTGACCAATAAGTTGTACCTGAAGAAGAAGTTGTACACATCCTACATGTCGACTGGACGAAAGATTTTCGAGCATATAGATGAGTTTAACAAAATCGTTCTTGATTTAGCAAATATTAAAGGTTATATTCTTATGCATCTCTTCCTTTTTCTGTCATACACAATCTGCTGGGTTATGTTCGTCTTCAAGATCGGATTTATTCCGCACTAGTAACTAGGTTGTAGGGTGATCAAATCTTACAGTTTCCCAATCAATGGGTATATAAATATCAAAGATAGCTTAAAAATCAAAAAGTTTAATCTCACCTTGGACATCTCAAACTTACCAATCACTATCATGTTATTAGACGGATTATAAAGCTTTCACACATGAATATGGGCTTCATTTCTGTAGCAAATTATAATAGATCATCTCTAGTTTAAATAACTTGATTACCAAACGTTGCTTTAGTTTGATTGTTAAGTTGTTTGTATTCAAACTAGGTATAAGTATCATGCATGTATGAGGTTAATGCATAAATCAAATTTATTCAAAACTTTAGTTTAGTATATGAGTATCTTAAAATTTGACAGTGTTTAATGTTATATATATACAATATCACACGCAAAAGGTTTAGACAGAAGTATGGCTAATAATTATATCTTAACTAAAGTAGTTTTGTGCGTACTTATAAATCGTGCTTTCATTTTGATACTTATAATCTCGTGCATCTAGCGATTTTTGGTATTCCAATTAAATTAGTTTATCGTTCTCTGTACTCTAGGTTTTTTTACTTGTGTGTGCGCAAGTTATTAAACTCGAATTAGGTTTGCACAAGGACTATAACTAATAATAGTATTTGAACCATCTATCTGTAGCTTTGGTATGTTGCTTATGAGTTTGCAACGAGTTATAAACTTGATATGTACTTTTAAGTTATGTTTTTCGCTGAGTTATGTTGTTGTCCTTTATATTTGATGTATGCATATGTTTTTTATACGTATTGTTATACAAATAATCGTATAAAAACATTAATTCTATTTAACAATCTTTCTACGTTTTGTTAATGACAAATATAAAACGTATTAAGTAACGTTTAAGCAAATAAGTATTATACATAATTATCTTTTGACATAAATCACTTAAGGTATGTACCTGAATCTCTAAAACTTACATAATGATCAAAGAAAGTTTTATCATACACATTGCATAAAACACTTGCATCATTTTATAAAACCTTATATATTTCTATAAACTTTCACAAAAGTTTTACTTGCATTTTATATAAATGTATTACTTTCATTCAAATAAATTTTTACATAATTATCTTTTTGTGTTTTGTTAATAACAAATATAAAATGTATAAAGTAAAGTTCAAGCAAATAAGTTTTATACATAATTAATTATCTTTTAACATAAATTACTTAAGGTATGTATATGAATCTCTAAAACTTGCATAATGATCAAAGAAAGTTTTATCATACACATTGCATAAAACTCATGCATCATTTTATAAAACCTTGTATATTTCTATAAACTTTCATAAAAGTTTTGCTTGCATTTTATTTAAACGTATTACTTTCATTTAAACAAAAAAATTTATTCATATTTGACCATCTATGAAGAATTTTCACCTTTGGGAAGTAATTCAAATGTAGTGTTGCATAAAGGTACTTCTTATGCTAATTTATTTACAGGTGAATCGAGTAGGAAAAATGTGAATTTTTGCACTTTAATCACGCCGGTGGGAAATAGGATTGATGTGGCTGTCCCTGTGAAGTTAGCGAACGGTTTGTTAATACGGCATATGGTTTCTTTTTGGGAAAGCGGGTGGCGTACCCTGTTGTTGCTAACTATGTTAAGAACACTTGGGGTAAATATGGACTGGTTAAATCAATGCTTAACTCGTCTACCGGGTTATTCCTTTTCTAGTTTAGCTCTATCAAGGTTTGGATTCAATGCTCGAAAATGGTCCTCAGTTTATTCGTAATAATCCGTTTATTCTGAAAAAGTGGAATCCGGATGTGAACTTATTGAAATAAGATGTTGTTAATGTTCCAGTTTGGGTTAAACTTTGTGGTGTCCCTGTGACGGCATTTAACGAAGATGGTTTGAGTGCCATTGCTACTAAACTTGGTACTCCTTTGATGCTTGATTCGTATACATCTGACATGTGCATGCAATCATGGGGTAAGTCAAGTTATGCTAGAGCAATGATTGAGCTTCGAGCTGATGTGGAGTTGAAAGATAATATTGTGGTGGCTATGCCTAAACTTGTTGGGGAGGGGTTCTAAACATGTACTGTACGTGTTAAGTATGAGTGGAAACCTCTCAGGTGTGCGTGTTGTAAGGCTTTTGGTCATGTTCAGGATGAGTGTCCTAATAATATAGGCACGGATGTGGTAAACCTGAAGAAGCCTAGCCAAGCTTATAGAGGTGTTCTGGTTGGTCTTAAGGTGGGATTTAAACCAGTCAAAAAGGTGTATAGACAGGTTTCTAAAAAGAACAATGTCAACACTAGTGGTAATAAGAAGAAAGATAAGGAGCCTACAAAAGTGGTTAGTAATTCAAACCCATTTGATGTGCTTAATTTGGTTGAAAATGATGTTGATTTGGTTACAAATGGTGAGACTTCAAATCTGGCTAGTAAAAAGGTCAATTCTAGTGGATCCTCGTTCTGGAATGTGGAATCTAGTAGCACTAGTACCATACCTATTGTTGAAAAAATTGATATGATTAAAAGACTAATTATTGATGGGAAGGTTACTCTTATAGATGATGAGGGTAAGCCTTTGGAAATGGTTAATTCGTTGGGTGATCATGATAGTGAGGATGAAGTTGAATCAGTTGATAACAAAATGGCAAGTTTTCTGGCTTCAAAAAAGGTTGGCTATGTTACTAATAGTCTGCTGGAACAATGGAAGAAAACTTATGAGAATGATGACTATGACTACGACCCATACTATGATGATATGTATGAAGGCCAGGATATTCCTAACAAGATTCAATCTATATTCGATGATTTGAATATCAATGTTCAAGGTCGTAAGAAGAAATAGTAATTATTGTGTCTTTTGTAGTCTAGTCACTTTGTGTACCTTCCTTTAAGGAATTAGTTTGCCTATGTAACGGACGAAGATGTGGAATTCACCCTTATCCTTTGTACTTAATTGTTTTTTGGAGTAATAAAATTTACCGGGAAAACCTTTTACCTAAAAAATGTAATGTTTCATAGAGAAATTGATTAACCAATTTGGCAATAATCCAGGGCAAAAGAGGTAAGCATATAAAGTGTTTTTCCATGGAAATAACACTTAGCCATGTTAGAAATTTGAGTGCATTGCAATTAAGGTAGAAATCTTAGCACTTTAGCCTAGCCATTTTTCCATGCATCATTACAGAGAAAATATTCCAAACAAGACATGAATAACCATTCAAAACGTGCATAAAATAATCCTTAAATATCAAAAAGATTTTTCACAAACGATGGATCTTTATAAAGATTTGCCCATCACTTTGGATCCGTCGATCTCAAAGTCTGTTTTCAGTTTGCATATTTAAGCCACCTTTTGCATATATTTTTCCTCACCCCTAGGAAACATATCTCTAGAATTTCTTAACTCATTCACACACAAATCTCTTTGATCATTATCTTGTTTTTTATTCATACAAGTGATTCACATAACTAATCTTTCTTCTAGCAAGGGAAGACCACAAGAAGTACTTCTACGTGTTTTATGTTTGTAGGTATTAGCTTTGCATTTGCAACCTTGTTGTGTTACTATATCTTATCACTATATACCAAAGTTCATAAACACCACCATACACCAAACATAAAGAGTCAGATTAGTATTTTAGCTCTCAGAATACATAGAGAGAAAAGTTAGTTCTACCTAGATTAGGACTCGATATTTAGCTTTGTATCAATAGTTTAAGCGACATTATATGGTTGTCTCCGCCGATGAAAAGGCTTCGCTACCGAACCACTATAAATCATTATGTTGTGGTGATTTTTCTTTAATTTACATATTGTCTTGCATTTACTTTTACATATTATCTTTGCATGCTGATATGTGAGAAATCGCATATCCTTTTTGTATCAAAACAAACCCTTTAAATGATCAAATAATGCAAAATATGCTTGTATATTGTTTGTTTTGTCATTTGTGATGTGTAGGTACGGATATTGCAAAAATCATAAGAAAACAGCCAAAACCGGGCAAAAATGGACACGGGAACGGAAAGAGTACACAAGAGATGGGAAAGGTCAACAAAAGTCAACCATGGTCAAGCTTTGGTCAACCTACAAAATGACAAAACCTTTAAAGTACCCAAACAACCCTTATTGTTAAAACATTTTCACCCAAAGTCCTTAAATATATAACACCGTTAGTCCTTTAGCCTTTGAGGACTGACGGTCGTTAAGTCCCTTTAACCCTTTAACCAAAACCCTTTTTTACCTAAGCCCAAATCAACATCCTTGGCCCAATTCCTTTTATGAGCCCAAAGTTAAAACATATACAGGTCAAACAAAATCAAAGTTATAAAAAGAAAAAGGCGCGGGAAAGCTTTTACTATTCATCATCGTCCCAAACTTTACCCTGCGTAAAATTGAAATGGTAAAATCCACTTCTTGAAGCTCATCCTACAAGGCAACAAAGATTCTAATACCAAGCTCCACGCTGGCAAGAAAAGACGTCATCAAAGCTTTTGATTGCTCAAGATAACTCAAGGGAATGACACGCGGGCTACATACTAACACACCCAAATAAGGAAAATTGCATTAAACTCAGTGTAAAAGAAGCACACATCCTCCCAATGATTTGATTGTCAGCGTGGCAATCCATGTGCTCTCTTTTAATCCAACGGCTAAGATTGGGCATCCAATGATTAGAAGATAATTGAAGGTCAAGATGAAAGCTGGGAGGAGCGTATAAAAGAACCTAGAATCTTCACTCTTGCCCTATAAATAGAGGAGCTCTCTCACTTACAGAAGCATCTAGTTATCTAGTGTAGCTTTAGTGTAATTTTTAGATAATGTAATTTTTAGCTTATCGTTTTCAATTCATGTAAACTTCTATTTCAAAGCTTGTAATCAGTTTTAAGTATCAATAAAAAGTTTAGTTTTCATATTGTTCACTTGTTAAATCCTGTTTTTACTTAAATACATAATGGTTTATTAAGCTCTTGACTGTTCAAATAAGCTCAATAAGCTGTCTAATTCACTCATAAGCTAGCTACACTCTCATTTAAGCTCTTAAAGCTTAAATGAGCTTATTGACATTCAAATTCACCCTCAAATTACCTCAGCTTTAATTTTGGAAGGGAAACCAGAAATGGAAGGCTTTCCAAGACCTCACTAGCTTATGTATGATAAGCTAGAGCTTGTTGATTAGCTCATAAGAGCATTTGATAAGCCTTGTTTGTGCAAAGGCTGTTGTAAGTTTCCTTTTTACATTTTATAGCTTTAAATCTGCATTATAGCTTAATACTGCTTATTTTCTGCTTATTGCTGTTTAAATTAGCTTATTGTAGCTTGGTATAGTTGTTATATGCTTATTGTGTTCATTTTGTAGCTTAAATCTCATTTTAGTAGTTTTAGTTATAAAACAGTTAAAAAATCCAAAAAATACTAGCATAGATAGTTAGCTTATTGTTTTTGCTTATTTAGTAGTTAAAATTTGTTCATTAGGTCTTATTATAGCTTAACAGTATCTGGTATTTGAACTTTGTGCATTAAATCTTAATTTTATAAGCTAAAAATGGGTTTAAGCCTTTTTAAGAGGTGTTTGGCACAAGTCAGCACTAACTTAAGTTAGTGCTGCCAAGGCCATTTGGTCCTTAGGATTGGTTTTAAATATCATTTGTAGGTTTATTAGGATATAATTTAAGGTTGTTATTAGGCTTAATCAAGTTTTCTTAAGTTTGTAGGTTATTGGTTTAAATTTGGTAGCATAAGCTCAGTTATATTAGCATCATAAGCTCAAGTCTGTTTTACTTAGAATAATTGCTCCAATAGCTTTTGTTTTGAGGTTTTAAGAGTGTAGAAACAAAGATCTAAAGCCTGCACTAAATAGTTTTGAGTATTGGACATTTAGGTGTCAACTGCATCAGCTTAGAAAGCAGACAAACTGCCAATTTCTAGCTTAAAATTCAGTGGGTTAAAGTAGGAGTTAGTTCTTATAATTTTGAACACAAGTAGTTTGTAGGTCATTACTAATCTGTTTGAACTTATTTTTCAATAACTAGCTTATTCTGTCATCTGTTTTAAAGCATTCTTTTAGCATTTTGTCTCTTAAATTCAAAAAAAGTACTCAGCACATACTAAGTATAAATACCTTTTTCATTCAGCATTTTCTTTAAGCATTTGATTTTCAAAATAGTTTTTAAAAGTAATTTTTAGTAGCTTATAGGTCAAGGTTTAAGATGGTTCAAGTCAATAAGCCATAAGGATCTTTTAGACTGCTTAAAAATAAGCTCAAAAAGTCCCTTTTGTCTGTTTTGAACACAGTTTGTACCAAAAAGCTTATTTGAGATTTTTAGCTTATTGTTTGTAGTTTTTAGCTTAATTCCTGCTTAGACTTGCTTGATAGATTAGTTATAAGTTTATTGTAGCTTATTAAGGTCAGGATTTAGCTTATTTTAATTTTTCTTAAAAAGCAAAAACATAGGTAAAACAGCAAAAGTAGCTTTTTAATCTAGCTTTTTCTTTGCTTATTTGATTTTCAAAATAATTTTTGGTTGCTGTTTTAGATAGTGTTTTAGTCAAGCTTTCTAATAGCATAAGTGGTTTAGACATAAGGATCTATTTGTGAGCTTAAAAATAAGCTCAAAGTTGGTGATTTGTCTATTTTGTAAACTGTTTTTACAGCTTAAGTATTTTTTAGGATTTATAGCTTATAGCTTATCATTTTTGCTTAAATTTAGTTTCAAGTTGCTTATTAGGATAATTTTATGTTAGTCATAGCTTATTTGATTCTGTTAGAGCTTATTTTAGCTTATTAGTGCATTTGAGCTTTGAGAAAATGCTTAAAAAGAGTTAATAATTTTCTGTCATATTAATAAGCTGTTTTCAGCTTATATAGTGATTTTAAAAAAAGTTGTTTTCACAAAAGTTTTAAGTTTTTAGCTGTTTTATAACTTTGTTTTTTAAAATTTTTGCAAAAAAAAGGGGAAACCAAGGAAGTCAAGGGTGAGCAAGGCTCGAACCCCTAACCTCAACCTAGTTTTAACCCTTTTAAAGCCTCAACACCACACACTCAACGCCACTGTGCCGTTAGGATTTTTACGTCCAATGGTGCATCTTTTATTTTTTTATCATCTTTTTAAGCTCTTAGTTGAATAAGCACTTTGAGTGCTTATTCGATTTTTTTTGCTTATCCTTTTAAGCAAACTTTAAATTTTCATTTTCCTTCAAACTTTACTTTCTCAGCTATTTTTAGGATTTTTCTTAAATTTTAAATTCCAAGTTTAATATTTTTCGTGAATTAATTTTGTTTAAAACTTTAAAAAATCATAAAAAATAGAAAAATAATCAAAAAAAAATTATTTTTTATAAAATTTTCTTTTATCATAATTTAGGTTTAGGATTTAAATTTACTTTCGTAGGGTTAACATTTAGAAATTCAATTTTTAAAGAACGGGATTTGATCCCCGTTCTCGTTTTCTTCGTTTTTAACTTCAAGCACTCTCGTTTTAGGATTTCCTTAGCTTTTTCTTATAAGTTAGTATTTAGGATTAGGAAAAGTAGAAAAAAAATCATTTAGGTTTAATTTTAGATAATTTAGGGTTTTAATTGATGCGTTTCTTTAATCCCCATTATCGATTTTGTGCTTAATTGTTTTCCTTTGAATATTTTATGTGTTTTTAATTGTAGAAATAAAAAATTAACTCAAAAAGTTTGAAACCAATTTAAATCATTGTCCAAGTAAAAAACGGAGTCTCAATTTCACAATTCTTGGGGTATAAACGACCCGGTGAACACTTACCGGTTAAACGTACAATATTTTTGTGTAGATTTTTGCTTTTAATCTTTATCCTCAATGATTATTAGTGAATTTCTTTATACTTTAGTATTATACGTATTATATTATAATTGAGATACATCACTTGCATTCACAATCAGTTTTGAAACTAAATTTTAAAACAATAAAGCTATTCAACCTCTTTCTAGTTTTCCATACATATACATGTGCATGAAGCGTTATGTTTTCTTTAAATCTGGACCTGAAGATTATTTGTGTATGACATCTAATAACATAGTTCAAATTCATTGAATATATATGTTTATATATGTTATGTATTAAATCTCGTGCATATACTAAATAACATGTGATCCTCTTGGCCCTCTACTTTTTTCCTAAGTGTTACATCCCTTGATATGTAAGATTATAGACTCTTTTAGCCTTTGATTGCAGGCTTGGTATATAGAGTTTGACACTATTGTTGGAGATACTTTGGTTGTGAGGAATGCTTTAGAGTTAATTATGAAGGATGGTCCTCGTTATAGTTTGCATCTCAATGTTGATAAAATTAAGGTTTTTTTGCCTAAGGAGGACCCTAGAAGGAGCCTTGAAGGTGTTTTCCCTCCTAATATATCTCATCCCTTGCATTGTGTTAAACTACTAGGTGGCCCCGCTAGTATGGATTTTGATTTCAGTAGTGAGCTTGTGATGAAGAGAATGACTAAAACCATTGGGCTTATTGATTTGCTAAGATTAATGATCCTCAATGTAAGTTGTTGATTCTTATAGCTTGTACGAGTATTTCTAAACTATACTTTGTTATGCACACATGCACTCCCTGTGTCTGTAAGTCAGCTCAACGTTCTTTTGACTTGGCTCTCCGTTCTTCCCATAGAGCTTATTGAAACTGTTTTCCGACTAGGGTTTGGCGATTGGCAATGGATGCTCACACACTTACCCTTTGCATTTAAGGGGCTTGGTATTTATTATAAAGGTGATGTTTTGAATTATGTATTTATTATGTTACGATTGCAGTATGCTGGCTTGTAGACTAAGCTTTTTTGTTATGCGGGTATTGTAGCTTCTAGGACAACTTTTAATGATGCTTTTGTGTGTGTTTAATACGCCAATGGAGACTGGTCTTTTGAGTAGTCCAAGTGAGAAGTCTGCCCCCAAACTCATGAAGAAACTGACAAATATATATTTCAAACGGGTTATTAAAGCTACAAAATGCACCTTTTTCGTATCTCCCCGATAAATGGCTTTCTGGAAATCTCATATGGAGGATCATACTTCTGACTAGCTCTGGGCAGTTCTGATTTCATGTTTGGGACATTCTGATGAATGCTAAGGCTTATCGTTGTGTGTTATGTTATTGGTTAAATGTCTTCTTATTTTTTGTTTCCAAGCCTTGTTCAGATTGCTCTGGGGTTTATGCTGGGGATATTTATGATGTATTGTATGCTAATATTATTGTATTATACATCGTCATAATGTTGTTCACAATACCCTTGTCGATATTTTTATATCGTTCGAGTATTTTTGCTGGCAAAGAAGTTGATTTTGGGCTGGATGGGGGAGTGACAAACCCCATGTCTAGTGGATATGTTACTTTACTCATGAGATGGACGTCTTGATGTGGGTGTGTGGATCTGACTAGGTCTTCGCCTTTGACACAAACTAGGATGATCAATTTCCAACCCGGTCGTGTGGTGATTGATGCAGCATAACGTAAACGTGTCAAGAACGAGGCTAAATGTTCCGCAATTGCTTTTGGTTTTCTCCCCTTTTCATTATCCTCTTTTTAGGAATTAGAGAAGGATTTTGTTACCTTGTCGAAGCGGATCTTGGAAACAACAAATTAAAAAATGGATAAAGGTAAGGGTCAGACATCCAAGGCTAATGATTAAGGTTTTATTGAAGTAAAAAATAAGAAATCGGGTGGTAATAATGGACATAACAAAACTTCAAACCGGTTTTGGTGAAGCCAAAAACTATTTATCTCCCCAAACTAAAGCAATCGACTAAAGGGACGAGTAACTCTCCAAAGATGACTCAATCTGTTGGTACGAATAAGGCGTCGACATCAGGTTCAATAAAGAGTCACCAAGCAATAAAGGTAATGGTTTTTTTCTCTTAGTAACTCGTTTGAAGCTTTAAATATTGATAATCTGATTATTGAAGTAGTAACAGGTAATAAGGCTACTACTTCTGGTACGCAAGAGGAGGGCAACGTTTTACCCCTCTAGCTAAAAGGATTAATGTTTTTGAAAAACAAATACTAGAGGGTAAACTTGTGCTTGTGGATGATGATGGAAAACCTTTTGAGAATGTTGATTATCCGGGTAATACGAGTAGCGAGGATGTGGTTGAACTAGTTGATAATGAAATCGCAAGTTATCTAGCATCAAAACCAATAAGGGTTGGATATGGTCCTAATAGTTTGTTGGAACAATTGAGGGAATCATTAGTGGATTATGAATACGACCCATATGATGATGATATGTATAAAGGTCGAGAAATTCCTAAAAACATAGAGATTGTATGTGATAATTTGGATATCAAGGTCCGTGGTTGGAAGAAGAAATAGATTATTTCTGATGTTATGTGAAGTCATTTAATCTAGTCATAATTGTATCTTCCTTATGGAAGTAGTTTGCCTATGTAACTGGCTGAGATGTGAAATTCATCCACGTCCGTTGTACTGAATCATTTTTTGGAGTACTAAAATCTTATCAGTGGAACCCTTTACAAAGAAAAAAAAACAGACCCAAAATTTCTCCATGACTCAAGATATTGGGGCACGTGATGCTGATCACATCTTTAGTGTGATTAGTTTTGCTATAATTAAAAGAGTAGGGGCCCATATAATATATCGGCTTCCTACTAATTTTTTTTGAATCTTGAGTTTATAATAATAATAATAATAATAATAATAATAATAATAATAATAATAATAATAATATTACCGCTGGTCTTAAAAGCTTGGCGACTAGCAATGGAGGCTTGCCACCTTGCCTTTTCCATTTTGGGGGCTTGGTGTTTATTATGCAGGTAATGTTTTGAATTATGCATTTTTTGCGTCACGGTTGCAGTCTGCAGGCTTACAAGCTAAGCTTTTACGGGTTTCTAGTATTGTAGCTTTTAGGCCTACATTTGATAATGCTTTGTGCGTGTTTAATACGTCTAAGGAGACAGACCTTTTGAGTAATCCAAGTGAGATCGTTGCCCCCAAACTCATGAAGAAACTGGCAGATATATATTTCACGCGGGTTATTGATACCGCAGAATCCACTTTTTCCTTATCTCCTCGAAACATGGCTTTGTGGAAATCTCAAATGGAGTGTCACATTTCTGACTGGCTTAGGGTGGTTCCGATTTATGGTTTGGGGTAGACTGTGAACGGTAAGACTTAACGTTGTGTTTTATCTTATCGGTTTGGTGTCCCCTTATTTTCTGTTTTGAAGCCTTGTTTAGCTTGCTCCGAGGTTTTTGCTAGGGATATTTATAAAGATCATGCTGTTTCGTGTGCTGGTATTATTGGTATAAAACATCGTCATAATGTTGTGCGCAATACCCTTGTCGACATCTGCTATCGATCTGGGATTTCAGCTGGTAAGGAAGTTGATATCAGGCTCGATGGGGGGTGTGACAAACCCTGAAGACCAGGGGATATGTTACTTTACTTATGGGATGGAGGGCTTGATGTGTGTGTGGATCTGACTGGGTCTTCTCCTTTGACGCAAACCGGGATGGCTAATTTTGTTCTCGGTCATGCAGTGATTGATGCAAGACAACGTAAATGTGTGAAGTATGAGGCTAAGTGTGCGGCTATTGGATATGGGTTTCTCCACTTTTCATTCTTTTACTTTGGGGAATTAGAGGAGGATGCGATTACCTTACTAAAGTGGATCCAGATAATTCTCCATGATGACCAAGACTTTGGGCATGTGCTGCTGTCAATATCTTTTGTAGGTTTGTTTTGTTGTAGCCAAAAAGAGTGGGGGCCCAAAATAGTATCCATGGTTTCCCATTTTTTTTTGAAAATCTCTTAAGTTTCTAATAAAGTGATTTCTAATAATAATAATAATAATAATAATAATAATAATAATAATAATAATAATAATAATAATAATAATAATTTGGGGTACGCACTACTATTTATATTTTTAATAAGATTAGCTTTGTTATAACTAGATGAGTGGGAACACAGATAATTCCTTGGCTTCCCATTAATTTCTTATAATTACCATGAATTTTAGTTTTGCTATTGCTAAAGGAGTGCGGGCCCAGATAGTATCTCGACTTCCCTCTAATTTGTTGTAAATCTCTTGAAGGTTTTTTATTGTAAGTTGATTTATTAATTAAAAAAAATGAATAACTAATATAATAATATGTAAAAAATTTCAATAATTAAAAATTTTTTTATTAACATTAAATTTTATATTAATTTTTTTAATACATCCAACCTTTTTTCTCTCTTCCTGTCGTGGGAGTTCGGCTGGGGCATGGGGCGCCATTGTCCTAGCTTCTCCTCGTTCTTGATCCGCTCTTATTGAAGACTTGGAGCCCTTTCAACCGTTCTACATTCATCTTGTTTAGGATCTCACTGGGTTTTTGTTTATTTTAGGGTTTTGATATCCTCTTGCTCGAACAGTCTTAAGGTTCCTTTGAAGACCCTCTTATGCTTGTTTGTTGTTTGCTTTCTTGGGTTTTCTCTCCATTCGTTGGCGGGCGCGTTTGTGGGTTTGGGTCTGCTTCTTCATAGCAGGTGTCGCTTGAAAAACAGTTAGGGTTTCGAAAAGGTTTTTGTCAGTTCATTCATTTACTGTTATGGGTTTGAAAAGCTCTTCGATTGGCTCGTTTATCTACTACTGTGGGTTCGGCTCAGTTTTGAGGGTTTGAATCAGCCAGCCCCTCCCACTACAGCAAATCCCCTTGTTGTGTCATTGTTTCATTGCTATGCGTGTCATTGACATTATGTTCTATTTTAGGGGGGGGTTAGTTACATAAATATTTTGCTCAAATAAGGGTTTGTGGGGCTTGCTATTTTGTTCTTGTGCTGTTATTGGTGTCTGCTGGTAGTAAGTGTTCACTCTTATATTGCTATAATGCTTCTTTTATTATATCTGTTGGGGCCCATTGAGTGTGCGCGACTGCCGGTTGTGCGTTTTCATTGTCCGTTTGTTGGTCTTAGTGGGTGTCTAGGTGGTGGCGAGAATGGACTTACCAAGACTTCGTTGATCACACATCTTCGTGATCGACATTGAGTGGTGTATGGCCAACAAGTTATCTCCAAAAACAATCTCTTCTTTCCGATTTGGCCGTTTTTGATGAGAGCCGAGTTAATTCTTTAGCGCATGGGTCTTTAGTATGTGGGGTGTGTTTCAGGACGCATCTATTTGGACTAAGTGTCGTCATGGCAAAACGGTCAGATTTTATCGTCACCGCTTAATGGTGGTGATGGCCGTTGTTTCGTTTTGGCTTTATGACTTGTTAAGCCTCAAGTTTCCTATGTGATCGTGTTAATGATGGGGTGAGTTACGGGACGTGTAAACTATCGACTCGAAGCTTGAAACATAACCTTTCCAAATATTTAACCAAATCTCAACTTTAAAAAGTTTCACCTAGCCGTTTCACGCTTGCAAAATTTCTGCACTAATTGACTTATATGAAAACACCACAAAACTCACTTTTTCACCCTTTTCTCAATTCCAACATCAATATAATCCCTAATTAACCATACTAATACCACCAACATATTCCAAAACTCAATATAATCAAACTAGTTCAACCATGGATTCTAGCACAATTATATGTATATGCATAATAATTAAAATAGAGTATTCAAGGTAATAACCATATGAAAATAATGAGTAAAATTGTTACCAAAAATTTGCAATGGAACCCTTGTGGGTCTTTGTACAAGCCGCGACCAAACACCCCTTAAATACTTATAATCTTGTTAAAAATAATCAACACCAATGTTTCTTGCTCTCTGTTTCTTGACCGAACACCAAAGAGAGGAAAAAGAGAAGTATACTTGTAAAGGCTTAACCAAGCCTTTAAACCATCTTAGTAGGTCTTAGATATGATGTAGTAATGCTTGTAAATGTTGTAGAATAAAATTGTATGGGTTTAGTAATAAGGTAGGGGTGAGCCGTGAGCTTCAAGAGAGAAACAAGAGAAGAGAGTTTATTTTTTTGATAAGTGTATAAGAGTGTGTATGTTATCTTTCACTTGTACATGCCTTATATGATCATAAGGATAGTCAAAGAGTGTACATGGAGTCTTGGAACACCTAGAGTAATTTAGGGAAAGTCTTTGGTCAATGTTTGCAAGTCTTAGACATAAACCTTAATGAGTCTTTGTTAGTACAAGAGCTAGTTGGTATTGTTTTGTCCCTTGGTCCCTTGTGTGCCGAATGTTTGGGATGGAAAAGGGCTAGGGATATCTTTTATATCTTGTGATAATATACTTGCATTTACTTGAACTTTTAAAAGTGTAGTTTTATCCATAAAGTGTATACTTGTAAAGTATATGTCTTGGTTGATTTCTTTTATGTGGGACGACATAAATGAGTGCCATGGGTAAAGTTTTATAAAAACTTTGAGCATTGGAAATAAAAATAGGTATTTGTTGAAGCGTAGATTAATTTTGTGGTTCCGGGAATGCCTAAACGTAATTTAATTGCGAAACGTAAACGCTTTATGTAACCCATAAAAATAAAATATAAAAAGTTAATTATTGTTTTCGTAAAATAATATAAGGCTTCTATCGTTTGTAAAATGTTATCGTATAAGTAGGTCAATCGTCTTGTAAAATAATATTTATAAATTTAAAACTCATATAAATATTATATAAATGATTCTCAAATGTTTCGCCAAAATTTTTATTAAAAACGAACCAACACTATTCATGTCAGGAAATAATGTATAAAATCACATTTCTCTTGTTTTATTCGTTAAATGAAAATTTTTAGCTTATGCGTTTTAATTATGTGATGATAATTTAAAAGTAAACGTGCGCGAGACTAAAAAAAAGAATAGTGAAATAATGACGAAATAAGTGACGTCATAAAATGACATGAAAATACGAAATGTTACAGAGCTTGTGATGAAGCGAGTAGCCAAAACCATTGGGCTTATGGATGCTATTGCTAACATTAATGATTCTCAATGCGAGTTGTTGCTTCTTCGTTCTTGTACGGGTATTTTCAGGCTATACTTTACTATGCGCACATGCCCTCCCTGTTTCTTCGAGTTTGCTCAACGCTCTTTTGACGTGGCTCTTCGTTCTTCTTTAGAGCGTATTGTCACTACTTCCGGACCAGGATTTGGTGACTGGCAATGGAGACTTGACACCTTACCTTTTACATTTGTAGGGCTTGGTGTCTATTCTGCGGGTGTTGTTTTGAATTATGCCTTTCTTGCTTCTCGATTACAGTCTGCTGACTTGTAGACTAAGCTCCTTCAGCATACTGGTATTGTTTCTCCCGTGCCTATTTTCGATGATGCCTTGTCTGTGTTTAATACATCTATGGAGACTGACATTTTGAGTAATCCAAGTGAGATCGTTGTCCCCAAACTCATGAAGAAAATGGCAGATATATATTTCACACGGGTTACAAAAAATGCAGAGTCCACATTTTCCTTATCTCCTCGACATATGGCCTTGTGGACTTCTCACAGGGAGGATCATACCTCTGACTGGCTTAGGACGGTCCCTATTTCCGGGGTGGGACAAACTATGAACGGTAAGATTTATCATTGTGTTCTGTGTAAACCGTTTAGTTATCCCCTTATTTTCTGGTTCGAAGCCTTGTTTAGCTTGTTCGAGGGTTTCGCCGGGGATATTATGGAGACCACACCTTATCGTGTGCTGGGACTATTGGTATTAAGCATCGTCATAACGTTGTGCGCGATACCCTTGTCGACATATGTTATCATTCGGGGATTTCAGTTGGTAAGGAAGTAGACATCGGGTTGGATGGAGGGCGTGACAAACCTTTACGTCCAGCAGATATGTTACTTTACTTGTGGGATAGAGGACTTGATGTATGTGTGGATCTGACTGGATCTTCACCTTTGACACAAACTGAGATGATTGATTTCGTACCCGGTCGGGCCGTAATTGATGCAGCACAACGTAAACGCGATAAGTATATGGATAGGTGTGCGGCTATTGGATATGAGTTTCTTCCATTCTCTTTCTCGTCCTTAGGAGAATTAGAGGCAGATGCGGTTACCTTGCTAAAGCGCATGCGGAAGTTCTCCATAACTCAAGACATTGGGGCACGTGCGGCTATTCATATTTTTAACAGGATTGGTTTTGCCATTGCTAAAGAAGCGGGGGCTCAGATAATATCTCGGCTCCCTCTAATTTTTTGTAAATCCTATGAATTTTTAATAAAGTGATGTTTATAATAATAATAATAATAATAATAATAATAATAATAATAATAATAATAATAATAATAACCATTGTTGTTGTTTATAACATAAGTTTAAAGTATATGAGATTTTTCTAAAATTATAGTAACTTCTATTAAAGATCAGAAATTGGAACCTCCCAAGCTTTTTTGCAATAAAAAAAGAGAATTTTCACAACTAACGTAACAAAAAAAGTAAAAAATATTTTCTAAACGCACCTTTAAGTATGTTAAACGTTATAAAATCGACTTGAGCTTTAACCTATTTACGACTTTTTTATATAACAAACTTTATTTATCAAATATGAAGCACATATCTATTGATTCATTCGGGAAAAAAATGTCACTGAAAATATCGTCGAATTACGAACAAAACGAGCCTAATATTGCAATGCTTCTGACATGCTTACGATTTTATAAAAAATGTTGAAGTTTAATATATATATATTTAAAATATTTGCGGAAATAGTCTTTGAGGTTATCGGTTCGTTGCAAGGTGAGTCCCAACGACTGACAAATAATACTTGGCGTTATCGATCCGTGGCAAAAATAGTCTCGCGCGCTCCGCATCAACTCGCGGGTTACCAACCTCGTATATAATCAAATTTAAGATTAACATGTTTCTAAATGTTTTCAGTATCATTGTAAATTAAAAAAAAAAAAGCTAACAATATGCGTATTTTCAAATTCTTTTCTCCACCCAATTTTTTCACCAAATTTATCAATAAGTTGACTAAACTAATTTAATTTAAATTTCATTAGTTAATATGAAGACTCAATATTGCAATTGTGCTCTCTCATTAGTCAATAGAAAAAATAATTTTTCCATTTTATACTTTCTCCTACGTAGTACTCCGTATTTTTTTTTTTTTTTTTTTTTTGAACGACGATTTTATTAGAAACAAAAACTAGCAAGGAGCTAGATTACAAAACAATAATATAGGGGTTTTTGAGCCATTCGTGTGTTTGTTTTTGTGGGTTGTTGTGTTTAAATTCGATTCTCTTATACGTCTATCTTTGACATATCATTATCTATTTTCTATTCGATCAATTATAAAATACAATATCGACTATCCTTGAATTAATTATGATAATTATATCATTCTCATATTTACCATGTGCCATTACCGCATATCTTTAAAAATTCTCAACGAATTTATGTACATGTGTTGCCATGAATCATGCCAGCCCATAAGATTTAAGAAGAAATCGTTAGGAAGATAGTGAAAAGCATGTGCCAAAGCCCATTGAAATATATGAAAAGAATATAGCGACTCAAACAATACTGTTTGATCTTGATCAACAAATACTGGAGGGGAACTCTGGACCAGAGATGCAATGTAATGTTCGTTAAACATTTATTGAATGGCAAGCCTCACTCTTTCAAGGGGACTAAAGGTGTAGTCGGACTGAAACGTTGGTTTGAAAAGATGGAACAAGTGTTTGAAATTTGCAAATATGCTGAAGATGACAAAGTGAAGTTTGCTATGTGCACGTTCGAGGGTCGTGCTCTAACCTGGTGGAACGGAAATGTTCAGACTTTGGGACTTGTTAATGCTAATCAGATTCCCTGGAGCAACGTGAAAGCTATGATGACCACTGAATACTTCCCAGCAACTAAAATCCAAAGGATGGAACAAGAACTTTGGACTCTGACTCTGAAAGGAGATGATATCGAAGCTTATAGTAATCGTTTCCATGAACTAGTTCTGATGTGTCCTGAATTGGTGTCCACTGAAAGTAAGAAGATTGTTCGTATTCCTCTTCCGAATGGCAAGATTCTTGAAGTTCAAGGCGAGAGGCCGGAAAAGGATCTTCGTTCACTTGCATGTATCAAGGCTGATGAGAAAAATATTGATGACATACGTGTTATCCGAGACTTCCCTGAGGTATTTCCAGACTATCAGTTAGGTTTACCTTTTGTGCGAGAGATAGAATTTCGCATTGATCTGATTCCAGGCGCATCGCCAGTTGTTAGATCTCCATACCGGTTAGCCCCTTCAGAAATGTTAGAATTGTCGAACCAGCTCAAAGAACTTCAAGAGAAGGGTTTTATTCGACCAAGTCACTCACCATGGGGAGCACCCGTGCTCTTTGTCAAGAAGAAAGACGGTTCGATGAGAATGTGTATTGACTACAGGGAACTAAACAAGTTGACTATAAAGAACCGTTACCCTCTCCCCAGAATTGATGACTTGTTTGACCAATTACAAGGTGCGTGCTGTTTCTCGAAGATAGATCTTCGCTCAGGATATCATCAGTTGAGAGTCCGAGAGGAAGATATACCGAAGACCGCGTTTAGAACCCGATATGGGCACTTTGAGTTCACAGTCATGCCATTTGGACTGACAAACGCGCCAGCAATATTTATGGACTTAATGAACCGCGTCTGCAAGCCGTATTTGGACAAATTTGTAATTGTGTTCATTGACGACATCTTAATCTACTCAAAGTCAGAAGAAGAACATGAAGTCCACCTGAAGACGATTTTAGACTTACTCCAGAAGGAGAAGTTGTACGCCAAATTTTCAAAGTGCGAATTTTGGTTACAAGAAGTACAGTTCCTAGGACATGTGGTCAACCGTGACGGTATCCACGTGGATCCTAGCAAGGTTGAGTCGGTCAAGAACTGGAAGACCCCTGAATCGTCAACTGAAATCCGTTCATTTCTAGGATTGGCGGGTTACTACCGAAGGTTTATTGAGAATTTCTCCAAGATCGCAAAGCCCCTCACCCTGTTGACTCAAAAGAATAAGACGTATGTGTGGGGCGATAAGCAAGATGAAGCTTTCCAAATTCTGAAGGAGAAACTATGCAATGCTCCTGTGTTAGCACTCCCCGATGGACCCGATGACTTTGTGGTCTATTGTGATGCATCAAAACAAGGTTTTGGGTGCGTGCTGATGCAGCGGGGCAAGGTGATAGCATATGCGTCAAGACAGTTGAAGAAGCATGAGAATAATTATACCACCCACGACCTGGAATTGGGTGCGGTGGTGTTCGCTCTTAAAATCTGGAGACATTATCTTTATGGGACGAAAAGTGTTATCTACACTGACCACCAGAGTCTCCAGTACATATTTGACCAGAAGGATTTAAATATGCGCCAAAGGCGGTGGATCGAGCTACTCAGTGACTACGAGTGTGAGATCAAATACCACCCGGGCAAGGCGAACGTGGTGGCAGATGCCTTGAGCAGAAAAGAAAGACTCAAGCCAAGACGAGTACGTGCTATGAGTATTACTATTCATTCTGGACTTAAGACTAAGATTTTGGAAGCACAGAGCGAAGCTTCCAAGGATCTCAAAGCCCCAACTGAATGGCTAAGAGGATTAGAAAGACACTTTGAGCAACGAGATGATGGTGAAATTTACTTCTTTGATCGTATCTGGATTCCATCAGTTGGTGGTGTAAGGAAATTGATCATGGATGAAGCTCATACTTCTAGATATTCAGTACATCCGGGTGCGGATAAGATGTACTATGATCTGAGAGACTTGTATTGGTGGCCTGGTATGAAGAGAGACATTGCTGAGTACGTTAGCAGATGTCTTACGTGTTCTAAGATTAAAGCCGAACATCAGAAACCCTCAGGATTTCTTCAGCAACCAGAAATTCCTGAGTGGAAATGGGAAAAGATAACAATGGACTTTGTCACAAAGTTGCCTAAAAGTAGCAGTGGGCATGATACGATTTGGGTCGTTGTGGATAGATTGACCAAGTCGGCTCACTTCTTACCTATTCGTGAAGACTACAAGACGGAGAAATTAGCAAAGATTTATACCAATGAGATTGTAGCGAGACATGGTGTGCCGGTGTCAATCATTTCAGACCGTGATGGTCGATTCACATCACACTTATGGCAAGCTTTTCAGAAAGCGTTGGGTACGAGACTAGACATGAGTACGGCTTACCACCCTCAAACCGACGGTCATAGTGAGCGTACTATTTAGACGCCGGAGGATATGCTTTGAGCTTGTGTTATGGATTTTGGTGGCAGTTGGGATACTCATCTTCCATTGATTAAGTTTTCTTATAATAACAGTTACCACACGAGCATTAAGTGTGCACCATTCGAGGCTCTGTACGGGCGGAAATGTAGATCCCCCGTGATATGGACTGAAGTTGGAGAAAGTCAGCTTATTGGACCAGAAATTGTGCAAGAAACGACAGAAAAGATTGTTCAAATTAGGGAAAGATTGAAAACGACTAGGAGTCTCCAGAAAAGCTATGCTGATAAGAGGCCTAAGCCTCTTGAATTCCAAGTTGGAGATCAAGTGTTACTTAAGGTATCTCCATGGAAGGGAGTGGTACGATTTGGTAAGAAAGGAAAGCTAGCACCACGATATGTGGGACCATTTGAAATCGTGGAGCGTGTTGGACCGGTGGCTTATCGGCTGAAGTTACCCCAGGAGCTGAGTTGTGTCCACGACACGTTTCATGTGTCTAATCTCAAGAAATGTTTAGCTGAGCCAGATGTTCAAGTACCTTTGGATGAGATCGAGATTGATGAAAATCTGCGATTTGTCGAAGAGCCTATTGAGATCGTAGAGCGGGATGTGAAGAAGCTAAAGCGAAGAAGAATCCCATTGGTCAAAGTTTGTTGGAACTCTCGGCAAGGAGCTGAGTATACCTGGGAACATGAAGACCAATTCCGGATGAAATATCCGCATCTTTTCTCCGAACCCGTACTTTCCTCAAGTGCCGCAACTTGAGCCTTGAGGACAAGGCTCTTCTAACCGGAGGAGACTGTAACATTCTGTATTTTCAGGTCATTTACGATGTCATCTATTTTACTAATTAATTTTTTTCTCGTACGCGTTTACTTTTAATTCTTATTATATAGTAAAATCGCGTAAACTAAAAATCAACAATTAACGTAAACGAACACCAAACGAATTAAAGTTTTCGTCAAGCAAGCAATATATTATTTTTACGAAAGTAATAATCAACTTTTTATATTTTATTTTTATTAGTTGCGTAAAACGTTTACGTTTCGCAATTTAATACATTTAGGCATTCCCGGAAGCACCAAAACTTTTCTACGCTTCAACAAATACCCACATTTATACCCAATACCTAAAAATAACAAAATATCTTACACTTATGCATGTATAAACCGGAATTGGTGTTTACACATCAAGAAATATCACAAAAATCTCAACTTGGTCTTTTGTACATCACTTGCCATTAAACCTAGCCATACCTCCCATTGTTTTTTACCAAGACTTACATGTTTACTTGTAAGGCTTCCATACTTATGACCATACTTTCCCTAGAAATCCTCTACATGTCCCTTGCATAAGTCTTAGGGTATATAATGCCTAAACTAGAAAGTAAGCACACACATATCCATTTCCAATGTGTAAAACACACAAAATCTCTCTTCCTCCTACTCTCTAGCTCACGGCAACCACAAGACCAACACCAAATCCATACCAAATTTTATTTAACACATTTACATACATTCCTACAACATATCTAAGATGTCCTAAGAAGATTTGAAGGCTTGGTTAAGTCTTTACAAGTGTTAAGCAAGAAAAATGGAAGATTAGGGTTTAGGGTTTCAAGATCTTGTAAGCTTGGGTTTATAATCTAAAAAAAGGGTTTAGATTGTGTTGGTTATCATATTACATCACCATAAGGTTACCCTTTATGTCTTTAAATTTATCATTTTATGTGTATATGAGTTCTATGTAGTGAAATCACCATTAGGATGCTTTTAAACATGTAAAACATATTTTTGCTTATGATTATAATTTTGTACACTTATTCATGTGTTATGTGGTTGAATATATCATGGACTAGGAACCCTAAGTATGTAAGACATATGTTAATAAGGGTTGTAATAGACTTGTAACAAAGTGGTTAAGCTAAAAAGTTATAAAAACGACTTTTAAACACATTTTGAGAAAAACCCATTTAGGGGCTGTTTGAATTCGAAAATTTACACCTCTATTTTATGATTTTATAAGATACTACATGTCCCAAGGATCGTGGGCATGTAAAGAACTCGAAAAACCGATTTATAACGAAAAAGATACGACGATTTCAAGTTTACGTTAAATATATACTTTTATAAAACTATTTTTATAAAAGTTACTATTCACCACAGAAACTTATACTTTTAAAACATCAATAAATCGATAAAACTTTTAAATACGAAGACATGCTCGAAAGAATCGCTAAAAACGGAGTTAAAACGAATAAGTTACGACATTTACGATAACTAAATCTATAAAAATAAATATATAACTGTTATGAACAGTAAAAATCACTATTCATAAAAAAAAACTCAGATTTTGAAAATGTTATATTTTGATAACTCGTCTTAATACGAAGGCGTGGACGTAAGAAACGAAAGAAACGGACTTAAAACGAGAAAGTTACGCCAGTTTTACTAAAGTATACTTATAAACGTTTTTACTTTATAAATATGATTTCACTAAAACGATTAGATGGTGATGTAGCTATATAGAATTATATGTGGTATTAGTTAATCAAAGTACTATATTACTAGGGAGTTTCATAATGAGGCCTCTTCGGGGTGGCGTATCGACGAGTTGTTGGATTTACGATTTAAAGTGTCCTAGCTCCTCATACGTCACTACATGACCTCTTAATTATGATAGCCCGAACGATAGTATGATGAGCTATACAACCTATAAATAATCAAAGTGTTTAGTACTTATACGACCTATATTGGATTAGGGGGTAGCGCGTATCGACGAGTTGTTGGTATTTACGATTTAAAGTGTCCTAGCTCCCTCATTACGTTCACTACATGAACTCTTAATTATGGAATAGCCTGAATGATAGTATGATGAAGCTATACGACCTATAAAATATTCAATGTGTTTTAGTACTTATACGACATTATATTGCCGATTAGGTTGAACTTCGGGATCACCTTCGTGACGCAATTTCTATTGTGATTACTTGTGATTTCCATTCACTCAAGTGAGTCTTAGCCCCATTTTTCTACTCAATTGTTTTACAATATCTACGGGTGAACTTACATTGTTGTTTTACTATTGGACACATGTATTTTTCAAAGTGTATGGCTATCAGATTACTGCCTGATTATAATGCCTAAGTTACCTTATTGCTGAAGTCCCTATTTATCATGACCATTAATTGCTTATTATTGTTGAGCGCTAGTTGTTATGGATAGATATATAGGGACTGACAATCCCCACCTTTACTTGGGATCCACTAGTTTGGATCGGGTGCATTTACATTAAGGAGGTGTTAGGGGGGGGTGTTGGCAAGCATTATTTTATGCATTGGGGTACAATCTAGTTAAGGCTTCGGTGTCATGAGCTTAGTGCAATAATAATGTTTTGGACTATTGAATATGTTCGTAGTCTACCATTACTTAAATCTTGTGATCCACTCTTCTAATGTTAAACCTATGATTTCACTCAACCTTTGTCGTGTTGACTTTTAGCATGTATATTTACAAGTCCTAGAGTATGACGATTCGACGGAGCCGTGGCGGATATCAATGAAGACGGATTCTGTGTTTTATCTAAAGTTTGTGAAACTTTTATTATCTTTAAAAACTTAAGTCATCTTTTGGTATTATGAAGCTTTTGTTTAATTAAGAATGTTTATGACTTTTAAAACTTATGGGACCTAATGTCTGAACTCTGATATTTTGCTACGGCATCGAATGAAATCTTATCTTAAAACGTCCATTTAAGGTCGTTTCCTATATCTTGTTTGTTATGCTTTAACGTAGCACCCCATTGTTACCATTTCGCTGCTACCTGATTATGGGGGTGATACATCCAACAAAGTCACCTCAATTTTGTGAAGAGTGATAACTCACTCACTTAAGGTGAGTTGTATAATTGTGGGTCCTTTTCTTTATGTAATATATTTTATTTAATTATGCGTGTATGTAAATATTTAGTGGGTATATTTTATATAAAGTGAGTATTTTAATGAAAGGTGAGTTTTAGTTGATAGGTGAGTTGCTATTACGGTTGAAATGTGAGTTGTAGTGAGTTTTAATGTCGGAGAAAGAAAGTTGATGTGGCGTTGTCGTGTCATGTGAGTTTGGCTTCCTTTTACCATCCAACCTAGGGTGTGGTGGCGAGTTGCCCTCGCCACGCAGCTCGTCACCATACCACCATAGTTCGCCACGAGCAAAAAAGTGGCTCATTCGCCACAGCTACGACGAAGGAAACAGACAAAAAAAGTGGACGTTGGTTAATTTATACCCGTTGTGTTTTTTTTAAAATACTTTTTTTTAATTTATACCCACTTTTACACTATAAATACTATCTCATTTTATCAAATTTTATACAACTATCCTTTCAAAACACTACATCTTAACATGATTTTTGAACTTGACATGATTTTTGAACTTGCTCGGTTAGAGCAACAACAACAAGAAGAAGTAGAGCGGGTGCGCCACTGAAACTATATCTATCGGGAACGGGTAGAAGCGGAAGCACGGTTAATGGCGGACTATTTTGGTCCTCGGCCAAAATATCCCGATTATTATTTTCGGTTACGGTATCGTATGAGCCGTAAACTATTTTTAGACATAGTCTTAGGTCTTGAAAATTACATTGAAACTCACCATCCTCTTTCTCTGCATTTTGATTTCTTTAGAGTCCGACCCGATGCTACGGGTGTACCCGGTTTTAGTGTTATTATGAAATGCACTTGTGCCATACGCCAATTGGCATACGGCGTAACACCTGATTCATTAGATGAGTATTTACAAATGGGTAGCCATACCGCACGAGATTGTTTAGATTTTTTTACTATGTGTGTTATCGAATTGTTTATGCCTAAGTATTTACGAAAACCTGACTTCAATGACATTCAAAAGTTATACACCGCACACAATAATATTCATGGTTTTCCTAGAATGCTTGGAAGTATTAATTGTATGCACTGGGAATGGAGAAATTGCCCAAAAGCATGGCATCAGAAATTTGGTAGAGGTGATAAAACGTACCCAACTATATTGCTTGAGGCTGTTGCTTCATATGATTTATGGATTTTGCATGCATTTTTTAGGGTAGCGGGTGCAAATAACGATTTAACTGTTTTGAATAATTCTCCGTTATTTGACGACCTTCTTGATGGCATCGACCCCGTGGCTCCGTTTGAATGTAACGGGGTTACATTCGAAAAAGGGTATTATCTAGCCGACGCATTTACCACACAATGGCATCTTTTGTTAATTATTTCGGTTGCAAGTTCAGATATGAAATGTATTTTATAAACAGAAACAAAAGGTGCTCGAAAAGATATTGAAAGAGCTTTTGGGGTCCTTCAAGGACGTTGGCGTATTATAAGTCAACCGGCGCGTGCTTGGACTATCAACAAGCTACGCAGAGTTATGCATACTTGCATTATATTGCATAACATGATTTTAGAAGATCAAAAGTATGCGTTAACCGAGTTTGACAAAGAAAGTTATATTTGTCCCCAACCAAATATATTAAGGACATGAGGTCAAGCGAATTATGGACATCCCGACCGAAAAAAAGACAATAGAACCGCGTGATAAAAATACACACGCAAAACTTCAACGTAATATCATTGAGCATCTTTGGCAACAACATCAACAAGAACATTAGTTTATGTATAATTTGATGTCTTTTTTTTTTAATTTTCGCATTAGTTTTTGAATTTCCTAATGTTTTTTTTAAATGTATTTTAGTTTGTATTTTTAATTTAATGAAATAAATTATGTTTGTGTGAAAAAAATTGAAAAGGAAAAAAAATAGTTAGTGGTGAGGCCCAAATGAAAAGTTGAAGGTGTGTTATGAGTAAAGGGGTATTTTTGAGTGGAGTGAAATGCTGATGTGGCCGCCTGTGAGGCCCGTTTTGTTTTGTGGCTTAAGCCACCACACCCTACACTCTAAGGTTTTCCCCTTGCTTTGCATCATGCATGTAGTCATGTGGAAGAAAACATTAACTACAACCGTTATGTCATGTCATCAATTACTAATAATTATTGTTGTATAAGCTCCTCAAATAGCAAAGTTGTTGCACATACTACTTTATGTTGTACAACAGTAGTAATTTTGGAAACTAAAACCTAAGTACATCAACTTAACTATACATGTTTAACTAGTTAAATAGAGAAATGATATTTCTTCCTACATTGTGAACCTACTAATAATCTTACTTACATGATCATGATACGGCTTATATTAAAAGAGATAATGAGTGAAATACAGATGTTTAACTTTTAGTGGGTAGGATGATACGTAAAAATATCAAGTAAGAGGATATAGCAAAATTGAGTTAAATATAGTCTATTTCCCAATGTGGGTGGACACTCTCACGCTGCTGAGTCAGTCTTAAGCAAAACTCATAAATTTGTAGTAAAGAAACTTTTTGAAAATGCACCTGGTCTCAAAGATTTTGTGTGAAAATTCTTCTTTAATCTTATGAAATGCACCTGATGATGACCTGTATCAAGTATCACGGGTCTGCCAGCATCGGGGAGGGTCATTGGACCGGTTAACATTGTCGGTTATCAATATTTTCCAAGAAACATATGATTTTCTTTTTAACTTTTGTTATATGAAAATAATATGCAAGATTCAGGTGCAAAATTATTGGAGGAGACATGCGGTTATGTAAGAAGGTTACAAAGAGAAGTGGAAGACTTGAGCCAAAGGCTATCAGAGCTTTTGCAGTCCATGGTTACCAATAGTCCTCAAGCAGCCATTATTAGGAACTTACTTATTTCACCTTGATATTTCTATTTATTTAAAAACTTTTAACTATAATAAACTGTATTAATTAATGGAATTCTTCTAATTTCTTCTGCATGTACATTTTATAACTTGAGTTTGTTAAAATACCTAAGAACTTCTAAATTTATGTCGTTTGCCGATAACAGAAGTTGATCTTCACAAATATGATTTTTTTCCAAACCCGCAAGATTACTCAATGAGTTCATATGCTCACATTTACAAACATACTTTTACATACCTCATTGAGTAAATATATTTAAAACACAACTAATATCCTTAATTAACGAGTCTAATGGATATATAAATAATCTTTGATGTTGAAATTTGCAGCATGTTTTGGTTAATTAGTTTTAGCTTCCTGCATATGTCAAGAATTTTCTAGCCTTGATGTCATTAGGAACTTGGTACTCAGTTTTCGGTGAGAATGTAGGAGTTTGACAACATTCTTGCTAATAGAAGCGAAATTGAGACATATATATGAGATACACTGTATCTTATATGCCTAACATACATATCTTGCATGTGAAAATTGAATACTTACGACTTTAGGAGATAATATCAATTGGATATCATAATTTCGTATACGTAGATCGGTAGATGTACATGACTCCTAAAAACTATGTCCTCATAAGAAACTTGGATACAATGCAGGAACCTAATTACAATTGTTTTCTGAAAACGGTGTGTTGTCTCTACACATGTATCATATGCTTATTGTATCGCACATGTCTTAATTGAATCGTTGAGAGATGATATGCAGTCACCATGTGCGATGTGACGATATTTGTGGAATTGGAGTGCAAGAGTCTTTTAATACCTCAACGTAGGTGACTCTATATGATTATTATACCAGACGGCTAATTCTTATGATAACATAATCAAACGTTTAATTTTGCATCCTACCAAGGGTTTGAATTAGTAGATAGGCAAATCAAACGGTGGTTCATTCCGACTTGTCGTTAAGCTATGTGAAATCATAATGTAGCAACTAGCTAGTAGTTTTCGATTCTTATCATCTTTGTATAAGCTAAAATAATTCAAATTGTTATCTCTCAACTTATCTCTGTGTAATCTTGCTTTCAGTTGTATGCTGGGCTCAAATTTGGTCCCTCGTGTCATGTTTGGGCAAAGAGCTTAGTTTGATCAAGGCATTAGGCATCTGCAGGCCTGCTAGCTTTTCATGACTTGGGCATCACATATCCAAATATTATCTTGCTATCACTTATTTAGTGTTCTTAAGTTTAGAGTTGTAAATTGCTATAAGAGCAGTGTAGCATGATTTTTTATTGTTTGTAAATTGCCAAACCCTTATGATGAGGTATGGTCTCCTTCGGATGCTTAGGAGGAGACAATCACTATTAACTCCTAATTTTCCTAAGGTAAACTACTCAATGTTAGAACGGTCCACTGGAATAGCTGGGGTGACGATGGCGCGGGGGGGGGGGGGGGGGGGTCATCCTTAGGTCACAGAGGTTTATAATCTAAGAGTAGTAGTTCCTAGGATGGTTTGTTAAGACTTGCTAGTCCTACCTCAGGTGGCAAGGACCACGCTGGTCAGGAGACAGTTAGTCCCTTCAGGATGCAAAGACTGACCAGTCAAGAATGCTAGGTACCCTCAGGAGAGGCATTAGGAACTGGCAGGTCAATAGGACGCAGGCTAGTCACCTAGGAAGGCAAAGACCAGCAGGTAAGAATAGCTAATCACCTCAGAGGCAAGGGAAGGACCAGCAGGTCAGGAGCGTAGTCCACTCAGGAGGCTAAAGGAACCAGCCAGTCCAACGAACAGATTAGCCCCCTCGGAGGCAAGGGAAGCAGTCATGTTTCCCATCCGAGCTAGTTCACTAACGACTGCGTACGAATGTAAGTATATCAATGACGGTTCTGGGTAAACAACAAAGTACTTGTGCTGAAGACAACTTGACCCGAGGGACAAAGTCTGTTGACTTGCCAGCGAACTTAACACGCATGCCCATAAACTAACCTGGGATTTACAAGACCAAAGTCTGATACATGCTAGCGACTGAGTGCTGCCTCTAGCACGAAAACCTTTGCTTCCATAATAATTGTGTCTTGGATGCTAAGCCCAGGTAGTATTTTAAAGAACTATTCAACTAAGGAAAGAGGTCAAGTTTTTACACACATACTTCTCTTTACTCTCTCTCTAGCTTTCTCTCACTAAAACTTATACCAAGCATACACTTACTCTCACGCCGAAGCTTGGTCTCGGATTCAAAACCCGAGGTGAGCTAACGGTGTTCTTTCTTATTTCAGCCTAAGAGACGAAGGAGTAGCAGTGGAGTCTCCTAAGGATCAGGGCTGAAGAGCATCTACGGAAATTTGCTCGAACATTGGCGCCATCCGTGGGACCCGAAATACCAATCTACCAATTTCTAAGTAATGGATGGTTGTACGAAGGGTCCTCAACTGGAGGGGGTGTGAATGAAAACTTGACACAGGGGCAATTGAAGACAGGGAGGGACTCACACGGGTGGATCTTCTGTGCTCTCGAGGACAAGCTTAGGAGGTCCCCTCACCAGTATTTGTGAAGGAAAACATACGTCTAAGTACATGATTTAAAGAGATTGTCAAACCTGAGTGGCAAGAGAAGGTAACCCATGGCAAGCTCTTCAACGAAAGTCAGGTGAAGCGGGAGTCACAGAGAACTCTTAAATGAGTTCCACTCAGCAGAAGGAAGTGGTGGATAATCATATGAAGGTTCCTCCAGGTAAGGTGTCGAGAGAGGCCTCGGACTGCTCGGAAGCATCGAAAGAATGTCTCAAAGAAGAAAGGGACCTCTAAGTCTCACCGGTCGGTAAGATCAGAGGCACGAAGCAGATCAAAGTCTAAAAGTGTTAAGTCGAAGCTCCAATCAGTAAGGGCCCCTCGAAGGAAGTCAAGTTCAGATTCAAGGTATGACACCGTGTCTGACAGTGGTTCAGAGGACTTGAGCATGCCCTATAGACGGCCCAAGCCAATGCCTTTCACCTCTAGGATCACCCGCTTTAGATACCATCGGCGGGCCAAACTACCACCAAACGTCCGGGTGTATGAAGGAAACAAAGATCCAACAGAGATACACGACATCAAGCGAAAGCCAAATAAAGGGTTACAAGCATTCATGGACCATTTCAAGGCAGAGAGTGCACATATCAAAGGGGTGCCTCCGGTACTAAGGATATCAGCGTTCATGCATGGGCATGGTCACCCAGAGCTGTCCAAAAAGCTCAATGATAAAATCCCAAAAACGGTTGACGAGATGTGGGAGAGAGTCCGGGCCTTTATTAGAGGAGAGGCGGCTGCAGACACAACTGAAGCCATCAGATCTCCTCGGTGGGAAAAGAGTGCTGGCAAGGCCAGCTGGTCGGAACACCAAAATGGGTCTAGAAACAGAAGTCATAGAAGAGGGGAAGGAAGAAACATGGGGACCTGTGCTCCCTATGCTAGAAGAGAAGGCTTCACACCTCTGATGAAAACTCCAAAAGAGATCCTCGCTATGGATAATGTGAACTTCCCTCCACCACCTCCGATGGTGGGAACTCCGGAGAAGCGAAATATGAACAAGTTCTGTGACTACCATCAAGACCGGGGTCATAACACGAATGACTGCTATCACCTTAAGAAACAGATTGAAGAGGCAGTGGCCTCAGGAAGATTGGCTCATTTAGTGAAGGATATCAGGCAAGGCGGTCAGAAGGGCAAGGGCTCAGCCAAAGGAAGAGAAAAGGTTATCAACATGGTGAGATCCCAAGGGTACCGGAAGAGGCCCTACAAGAGGGTGGAGCACTGGATGGATAATGCGATAACATTCCCATCAGTGCCTCGATATCAATTAATGAATTGCCCCATGGTAGTGGAGGCCATGATTGAAGGCTTCAGGGTCAGAAGGATACATGTTGACGGTGGTAGCTCTTCAGAGGTTATGTATGAGCATTGCTTCAGAAGTCTTAGCTACCGGACGAGATCGAGGCTGAGAGAATCTCGAATACCGCTGGTGGGATTCTCAGGAGAAGTCAGTTACCCCATGGGGGTTATTGATTTGGAAGTCACTATGGGGGAATGCGGGAAAACCCGAACGGTCATAATGGAGTTTGCGGTGGTCAAGAGTCCGCCCTCGTATAATGCTCTACTAGGTAGGACGGGGATGAGGAGCTTAGGAGCCGTAGCCTCCACTATCCACTCAATGATGAAGTTCCCAACTTCGAATGGGATAGCCACTATATCCACCACTAGAGAGACTCTAAGAGAATGTAGACAGATCGAGGAAGCTCAAGACCTAAGTCGACATGCGCGGGTAACAGATCCTACTCCAATGCAGACAAGCTCGGAAGTGGCTAACCCTAGACTTTCGTTGGCTCCGGTGGAGACCCGCCCCCGGAGACCAGGAAAGGAACCAATGCAATTAGATAGTACGGAAGGAAGGCAAAAACCTGACAAGGAAAGAAGGCTACCCAAGTCTAGTGTCGAGGAAAAGATAGTGATAAATGATAACTATCCAGAACAGCTCGTCACCATCGGAGGAGGTCTGTCCGCCGAGTGCAGACATGCACCAATACATACCCTCCGAAAGAATGTGGACATCTTTGCATGGACTCCAGCAGATATGACAGGTATCCCTAGGGCTATAACAGAGCATAGCCTAGACACCTACCCCCACATTGAACCAAAGGTATAAAAGAAAAGGAGTCTCGCTCTAGACAAGAGGAAGGTGGTGACTGATGAAGTTAATGAATGGCTCAAGGCCGGTATCGTAAGACGGGTAAGATACCCCACGTGGGTTGCTAATCCGGTGCTGGTCAAGAAGGTTGATAGGAGTTGAAGAATGTGCATCGACTTTAAAGATCTGAATAAGGCATGCCCAAAGGATCTATACCCTTTACCGGAGATCGATTGGAAGATTGACTCGCTAATGGGATTCCAATATAAGTGTTTCTTGGATGCTTATAAGGGATATCACCAAATACAGATGATAAAGAAGGACGAACAGAAGACGACTTTCCATACGGAAGAGGGAGTATTCTGTTACACGAAGATGCCTTTTGGTCTCAAGAATGTAGGGGCAACATATCCGAGGTTGGTCGACTTTGTCTTCAAGGAACAGATAGGGGTAAACCTAGAAGCGTATGTGGACGATATGGTGATTAAGAGTATGACTGAACAAGACATCATAAAAGATATAGAACAAACCTTCTCCACCCTCCGAAGGATAAACATGAAACTCAACCCGAAGAAATGTTCATTTGGTATGGAGAAGAGAAAGTTCTTAGGCTACATAGTTACTTCGAAGGGGATAAGGGCCAACCCTGAAAAATCAAAAGTTGTCATGGACATGCCATCACCAAAGATCCTCAAGCAGATGCAGTCTCTAAGTGGGAAGCTGGCAGCACTCAATCATTTTTTGTCTAAGTCAGCCGAACTATCCCTACCTTTTTTAGATACATTGAAAAAATGTACTAACAAGAAAGACTTCAGATGGACAGAGGCCGCTGAGGCAGCGTTCCTGGAGATGAAGAAG
>BQNB010043490.1:0-45479 GCA_026074375.1 Tanacetum coccineum | reverse complement strand
CTTTAAACATCCGTTGTTGAAGAATTTCCTTTATATCAACAGTAGGCAGATCCTTAAAGCGAGCTCGAAGTGGAGCTTGCATTGCCCAGTCTACTGCATCAGTGACTATCTCATCCACTGCTTGGCTCACCTTGTGGGAAATATTAAGATTCTCTAAGTTGTATAGCCGACTCCCTTGTTTGTCCAACCTTTCCTCCAGGGCTAAGTTGTTTTGTATCAGATCTGTCATAAGTTGTTCGAGTTCACCTATGCGCTTCACTAAAATTGGATCTGTGGTGCTTTGTTGTGGTTGAGGTGGTGGTGGAAGAGTGGTTGTCGTGATTGTTGAGATTGTTGCTGTTGATGTTGGTAGTGGAGAGTCGGATTGCATCGTCGTGAGATCAATAACCGGAGTGGTCATTGGGGGAACCGAGGAAGTATCTTGATGAATGGGGACTGAAACCATTGACTGAACTTCTGTTTCAGCATTCGTTTTCCCTAATTCTTCTTCATGTGGCTTCTCTACGAAAAACTGATCAATGAAGCTGAGATCTTTTTCAAGGTTTTGCAGAGAAGACAGGGTTCTCGTGGAGCTTGCAGGTTCTTCTAGAATCACCTGATATTCAGTTGACAGTTTAAGGTTCTCCTGGACATTTGGGTAAGCAGTTGTGGTAAACTCATCATCCATTTGCTCTGGTTTTTGCTGAGATGAAGCATCAGTGGCCTCTAAGTCCATGTGTTCACGGTTTGGTCCAGCATGAAACCTATGACTTGGTAGAGGTTGAGACTTTGCAGCATCACCAGGGTTTGATCCAGCCTGGCCTTTATCTTGTATACCAAGGTTTGTCCAGCCTGGCCTTTATCTTTTTTACCAGGGTTTGGTCCAGCTTGGCCTTCATCTTGATCTCTAGCATTGATCGCAGGCACTTCCTCATCTAATTCCGTTTCACTGTCAGTCAGAGGTAGCTCAGCATCCAAGGAAGGTGAGTCAGCATGTCTAGTGGGTTCAATGTGCATGGGAGGGCGCCTTTGAAAGATAAATTGATCTACAGGGCTCTTTTTCGTTAGAGTCTGAAGGGTGAGTAGATCGTGAACAGCTTGTTCATTAACAACTTTCTCTTTCCCCTTTCTTTGTACCTCTGGAAGCAGTTGATATTTCCCAGAGTCAGGCTCCCTCAATACCACTGGATGAGTTGGTCCTTGGGTTCGTTCTGCTTCTTCATCAGTATGGGCAGGTTCCTCAACAGGAAGACCTTCATCACTAGGCTCATCAACCAACTTGAGTGGACTTTTTGGCTTGCGTCTTTTTCCCACTAGTCCACCCTTTGATCTTTTTGCTGGTGAGGGTTCATCAGGAGTTTCCTTAACTAGTTTTCATTTCTTCTCTGAGACCGCTTTTGATGGTTGAGTAGGTGATGGTTTGGGTTTAGGTGGTTAAGTAGCGGTGGGCTTTGGTGCCTTGTCACCAGCAGGTTTAGTAACCTTAGCTGCCGTGGGTTTAGTAACCTTGGTAGCATCAGAAGACTCTGTTGCTCCTCCTTCCTCAGTCTTGCCATGTTCTGCATCCAAAAATTGTTGATACTTGGCGACATGCTCTTGGTAGTCGCTGTAGTAGGGTGCTCCTTTAATTTTATCAGTGAGTAGAGCATCAGGTATCGGCATGCCAAATATTTCTCTACCATCCTTTCCAAAAAACCTAAGAGTGATCAGAATGCTTTTCTCATGTGAGTAGTGAAGAGGCGAACCAGTCCTTGGGTGAATGTTGTGCTTGGTTCTCAGATGATGGATGATCAGTTTGGTGAACCTGACACTTAGAATGAGTAGATGAGCGGTCTTCTTCTTTCCACGTGCAGCCGTAGCTAGATTCTTCTTGTCAGTGAGAAACGTCTGTATAGATTGAACAAACTCTTCCCAAATCCTTTTAGCATAATCGATGTTGGAGCGATGAATGATACCCCAAAGTATCTGAAGCACTGGATGTCTTGGCCTGTCAAATCCAGTAGTTTTGCTTGTAAGACACATGTTGATCATAGACAAGATGGCTCTCCATGGTTGATAGAGAGCATTAACAAACATTGCTGACACGTTCCTGAGTGTACTGGGGTATCCCAACGTGTTGACATACTCGATAACAGTATCACTCGACGGTGGAGCCACAAAAGGATTGTTATCATTGGCCGGAGAGATATCAAGAGCATCTCTAAATGTTTTTTTATTAAATAAAGAAAAATGTTCTTCTAATTTGTATTATATGCAGTATAGATTATATACCTCTAAATATTGTTTTATTAGTTAAAATAAACATATATTCTCAAACAACGCAAAATAAAAAGAAAATTGTTATAATTTGTATTATATGTAGTATAGATTATATACCTCTAAATGTTTTTTTATTAGTTAAAATAAACATATATTCTCAAACAACGTAAAATAAAAAGCACACAGTTATTTTGAAACGGAGAATAATATAATAAAGCCAAATATAACTACTTAACTACTCATATGTATGACATCTTTGTATTAAAACCTAGACGAGTACTCGTGCATAGCAACGGGATTTTATAGTGGTAGATAGTTGTGGTGATAAAAAAAGTTTATGGGTTATATACGAAAAATAATAAAAGTTTGAGGATTTTGGATTAAACATAATGTTTTCTCGGCTCGACCCGACCCGTTTAACTGGTTGAACTGTTTTCGATCGAAAAACAGGTCGAATGAAACCGGTTTCACTGGTACAAAAACTGGTATTGGTCACTCCAAAAATGTGTGACGATATACATATGGTCACACGTGTTTTTTTGGGTGTTTGTCACTAAAGATCTTGCCACTGTAGGTCACATACGGTCACGTTAGGGAGTTCGTGGCTATTTCCATTGAAAAAGAGTGACCGAAACACGAATATGTGTGACAAATTAGGCACAAGTTTTGTTGGATTAATCAGTATTAGTGACCGTAAACACTTTATAGTCACACGAATGGTTTTTGAGAGTAACTATTGTTCGTCCTTTGGCCACATAAATATATAATATATGTGACATTTGAGATGATTTATTCAAGTAAATGTGTATTTTGTGTGACTATTTCCCGTCCTGTGGCTACATGGATATATAATAAATGTGACGTTTGTGATGATTTTAGTCACACAACGGGTGTTGTTTTTTTGGAGTTAGTCACATACAATTTAAAAAAATGGCCAAAAGTCTTAATAAGCGTGACCATATGCTTTTTAAAATCAAGTAAATGTGTATTTTATGTGACTATTGTTCATCCAATGGTCACATGAATTGTATGTTTGTGTGGCCTTTTGTAATATTTAGTCACACAAAGCATGGTTTTTTTGGAATTTAGTCACATACAAGTTAAACAAAAGTGGCCAAAAGTGTTAATAAGTGTGACCATATGTTGTTCAAAGTCAAGTGAATGTGTATTTTGTGTGACTATTGTTCATCCAATGGTCACATGAATTTTAAGTTTGTGTGGCGTTTTGTAATATTTAATCACACAAAGCATGTTTTTTTTAATTTAGTCACATACAAGTTAACCAAAAGTGGTTAAAAGTGTTAATAAGTGTGACCATATGTTATTTAAAGTCAAGTGTATTTTGTGTGACTATTCTTCATCCAATAGTCACATGAATTTTTAGTTTGTGTGGCATTTTGTAATATTTAGTCACACATCAAATTAAACAAAGAGTGACCAATAATGTTGATAAGCGTGACCATATTATGTGAGTGCATCTTTTAGTCACATATAACAAATCAATAATTTGTGTTATTATTATTATATATAGAGTTAGGATCAAATGAGAAGTTTTCTTAAAATAAGAAGGATAAGAAGTAACTATAACCGCATATCCGAGATGCATCGACTTAAATTAGATGCATCTCTATAATCTTAGATGCATTATAATGCATCATAATGTGTTTTCTAGCTTTTAATTAGATGCATTTACGTATTTTAGATGCATTTTATGATTTCTCTTATTTTTTGATCCTCTACATGTGCCAAAATCATGAAAATTAATTTGCACCATCTACACATCAAATTAACTTTCGAAACTCTATATGGTGCATCTAGATGAATAGAAATGCATCTAATGAAAGTCGTTGCATCTCAAATGTGTGGTTTTAGTCACTTCTCACCACTTTTTATTTTAATTTACTTCTCACTGGATCCCTACTAAAATATATTAAAAATATATAAATATTATAATATAAATTTAAATTCTATTAAATATAATATATATATATATATAGATATATATATATATATATATATATATATATTGGCATTTTCTTTGCAGAACCACTTTTTTGTACAGAACCTACAGAACTTTTCTAGACCAATCAAAATTTAATAAATTAGTTTCTATTTATTTAATTCATGTTATTATCCAAGGGTATTGATGGTATTTACTAATTACATTTTAATTAAAATTACTCCATATTTTGTGGAAACTGACTTCACAAATCAGTTATCTCATTCTCTCTCACGTGCTTATCTCTAGCCTCCAGCCACAACATAACCTTAAGAAAAAAAAAACCCTCCTCCAACAACATCGATCCTTCATTTGATGGTATGATTTCAATTAATGATTAAATCTTCTATCCAACACTACCATCAAATAATGTAAGTTTTTTTATTTTATAATTCGTTTTTGGCCTAAATATATGTTATAAACGATTTCTTTTAATATAGTTTCGATCTGATAAAATCTTCTTTCCGACTTGATTTTTTTTCGATCTGATAATATCTTCTTTATAATCTGCTACTCGAAAAAAATTGATAATTTATACTTTCGATCTGATAATATCTTCTTTATATTTTCGATCTGATAATATCTTCTTTTCGATATGATAAAATCTTCTTTCCTGATAAAGGGACTATCACGTTTCACCTTTTTTCTATTAAAATCAAGGTAATGAGTTATACTTATGTGGGTTTTAGTTTTTTTTTTTGTATTTTTGATTTGTAAAGTGTGTTAATTTGTTGAGTAATGTATTGTGTTTTTAGTTTTTTGATTTATATCTGACGTATAATAGAAAAGTGCAACAAGACAATAAAAAATTGTAATTCGTTTAATGCAACAAAGTCATATGACTTTATACTAGAAAAGTGATAACAATGCAATTTATTTAATACTTCTATAATAATTAATGTATGTTGCGTTTAAAGAAGTAAGGAGGCAATAACATTATTAAAAACATCTATTAATCGCTTGGCACATGGATAAGGTAGTCATGGTGAATGTGTTTTTCAAGATCTTTAATACTTTTCGTATTCAGGTAGTAACTACAATCATTTTTGTGCAAGTTCTCATAGTAGACAAAAGAGTTCTTTTTTATTGTTTTTTAATTAAGTGTGTACATGTGTGTTTTTTTATTGATATAAAAGCATTAAAAGAGTGCATATGTGTTTTATGGCTGATATAGAAAATGTGCATATATGTTTTATGGCTGATATAAAATCAATATAAGGGTGTCGCATAGATGTTTTATAACTGAAATAGAGTTAATATAAGTGAGTGCATATGTGTTTTATGGCTGATATAAGAGATGTGCATATATGTTTTATGGCTGATATAAAATCAATACAAGGGTGTGCATAGATGTTTTATAGCTGAAATAGAGTCAATATAAGCGTGTACATATGTGTTTTATGTTTCATATAAAATCAGTGAAATAATTATGTTTTTTTGTTAATAGAAAATGAATAGAAATTAATGAAAAATGCATATTTGTTTTAAGGTTTATCTAAATTCATAGACGGTGTGTTTTGGTTTTAGTCAAACGTGTTATACTAATTGTTATATGTTTTAATCAGGATTTATGAAGATGATTATGACATTCAAGACCTATGAAGTGATAAGGATAATGTTGAAGGAGTGTAGACGAGTACACACATGCATACAAGAAGATAATATGCGGAAGCAATACGATTATACAAGAGGATAATTTATATGCGAAAGCAATACGATTATTACTTGTGTGTTTTTTAGTCCGAGTGCACAAACGCATTTTATCAAGAAACACAATTATTGCTTAGGTGTTTTTCTCAACTTGTAATAAAATAGAATGTAACTTTATATAACTATTGAATTATTATAGAGATTTTATTCTTTGATTTTGGTTGATTAAATATTATACATTTAGAGTCAATATAATTAAGAAATTCATACGACCAAAAGTCAAAAACACATACTTATTAAAAAACATATATGCATCTCCTGTTACTTAAAACAATGTTTGGTAAAAAATAGAAAATATATAATAAAAAATTAAAATGTTTAAATGATAAATGTTAAAATGTCCATGTTTAAGTTCCACCATTAGCCCTTACACACTCATTGTTGTAGGCAAAAAAACCTTTTCATTAATTACAAAAAATGCCATTTTGCAATTGATATGCTATACATCCTCTTTAATTTTCTTTTAACATTTAGAACCTAGGAAAATTAGATTTGCTTTTGTAGGGTTTAAATTGCAAAATCTTGTTTTTAAATCATCTTCGAACCAATTCAAGTCATTGTCCAAATAACAAACGATGTCTCAATTTCATAAGTCTTTCGGAAAACGACCCGGTAATCACTTACCGGTTAAAACGTGTAGTATTTTTGTAAGATTTTTCCTACTACCTTTGTCCTCAAGGGTAGTTTTGGAATTTTCTTTACTTTAGATATTATTATGTATTAAAACTATACACACCATCTCTCTTCTGTCAGCGGAGCTCGTCATCCTACACCACTATCAACGATCACCATCACCATGCCTACAACCACAACATAAAGTACTACACAAACACGCATACCTTAAAATTAACAATCGAAGGTACTGCAATAGCACAAACTTCTTTAATAGCACTAATATACTCAAACAGTATTAACATATATATTAGCAGCATTAATTTCCCTTAATCCTAATAGCAGTATTAACAAAGAACCAGCAGCACTAATATATAAGCAACATTAATAACTATGAAAAGGCAGCACTAATATCATATTGGCAGCATTAATGTTGAGCAGTATTAACCATGAGCAGTATTAATATCATATTGGCAGCATTAATGTAAGCTTCTATAAGCTTCTATAAGCTAGACTAAAACCCCTATAAGCTTAAAATGGCTTAAACTAAACTTAATAAGCATACCTCAACAGAAAATAAGCATTTTCAATAACAGAATAAGCTAGAATCCAGATAAGCAGGTTTGGCTTTTTGGATTTTTTTTAAGGATTTTTAAAGACCAAAAGGCTAAGTGCATCCCTCTAATAAGCTAGGCAAATGAGCTTATGAAACCTCTAAAATAGAAAACAGATGGAGCTTAATGTATAAGCTACTTGTGCTATGAATTTTAAGGCTTAATTCAAACTCAAACTACTCTAAATTGATTGATCAAAAAGGGCTTTTAGACTAAATGACTAGCATACTAAACCAGAATTTGATAAAACTTGGAAATCAATGAAACAGTGCTAGAAGCTTAGTGACCAGATTCTAAACTCAATATTGAATGCATTATGAACTTGAAAACACAACTTAACACCTTGAATCTTAAAATCAAAGGTTAAACAGATTTGAAACTTGAAATTTCCACAAATTCATAGAACATATAGAGAATACCTTAAAACTGAATTTTAAAACTTAAAAGCTTAACAAAACAGATTATAGGACTTATTTAGAGCTTATAGAATCTGGCTTAAAGACCAAAGTGAGGTCAAGCAGCATTAACCTTGGTTAATGCTGCTGTCCCAAACACCCCTTTAAAATCATAAAAACCATTTTAAGCTTGAATAAGCCTGATTTTAAGCTCAAAGTTGAAATACCAGATTATGACTAAGTTAATTAAGACCTAATGAGCAAATTTTTAACCTTAAATAAGCACTGAATAATAAGCAAACATAATAAGCTGTTTATGGCTTTTTAGGACAGATTTAGTAAAATCAAATCTAAAGGACATAAAATTCATAATACTAACTTGAAAAACATATATAAAGACAGAATAAGCATTCATAGGCAATAATAAGACATAAATAAGCAATAAATAAGTTGAACATTAAATAAGCTGTAAAAATTAATTAAGAACTCACTTCTTTATTGATGAATCTTTGAAAGTACAATGTTTGAAAGGTAAAGATGCTTGTAGCAAGGCTTGAAAACAACCAGTTACAAGACTGCGTGTCAGTAGCATCTAGAAAAGCACCATAAGCATTTTTAATAAGAAATACAACTATATAAACACTTGAGTATCAATACATTTATAAGTATGTTAGTAAGAGTATAACCTTAAATCAGGAATCTGTAACTTTTCCATATTAATTCTGCATATATCAGAAAAAAGAAAGGAAATGTGAGGTTAATGATAGGCTACATAAAACATACATATTCTTAACTCTAGGACTCACAAATGATGGGGTCGTCATGTGGCCAGATTCAGATATCAGTTTAGTCTGTTTCTTATCTAATTTTGTACTATCAGTTCTGATAGTATTTTAATAGTGTGCTTGTGGTCAAGGTTCGTCTGCAAGTATCAGGTACAAGGTTATTTTGAAGACTGCAAGTGGTATCTCAAGAATTAATGGATTGATCTAGTGAAATTGGTTGTTAGTGCTTGTAAGTGATTGAGGAGTCACGGGAGTTAATTTATAGTGGGCTTGTATTTTCTTATGATTCTGTTTGGTTTCATATTTTTGATATGTTCCATGGCTCAAGTTATCTATGGTTGAGATAAGGATCTGCTTCAGATGTTTCGCTGTGAAGGTGCTAATGGGTCGGTTGCATTCCTTCTATGTGTGGCAGTCTGAGATGTGCTTTGTCCTATTCTTTTAGGTCAGCTGCTTCTTTGCTGCAAGTAGTGCATTCGTGTGTTGGGGTCTGCTACAATGTTGCTGCAAGTTTGCTGCAAGTCTGATCGCGGTGATCCTTCTTAAGATGAATGTTCTGTTACTTAAGTTTGGTCGTGCATTTATAGCACTTTTATAAGAAACTCTTTTATATAAAGGAGAGTAGAAACTACACGAGCTATATTCTAGTAAAAAGCTTTAGATTATTTCTTTCCCATAAGCATTTTTAATAATAAATACAACAACTATATAGCACTTGAGTATCAATTAAAAAAATGTTAGTAAGAGTATAACCTTAAGTCGGCAATCCGTAACTTTTAGATATTGATCCTGCATATATCATAAAAAAGCAAGGAAATGTGAGGTTAAAAAGAGGCTACTTAACAATGTACATATTCTTTTGCCTAAACATCAAATAGCTTTGTGAACGTTGCTCTTCTGGTTACATCATAAAGTGTTTAAATTGGGCACATGAAACAATTAGCAAAACAAAAAATGGATTATTGGTATCACTTATAGCAATTTAGCTTTTTCCCATCCACTGTGACATATTCTACCTAAATCGACCCATGTAATAACGCTATAAAAAAATTCATTAAAATACCTTTTGTGCTAAAACGATAGAGTGAAATAGGTGCATCTCTAGATTGAATTATGTGCATTCGATGTTGTGAACTACGTAAATTCAGTAGTCATACAACAACAGCATAATCCATTTATACAGGACTATAAGGGTTGTTTGTAATGCTTATTAAACTGTTTGTAAAAAGACATTTTAGGAATACATCCAAAACACAACAACAAAAGCCACCATCTACCTCTGAGTCTGAACCCTTACCCTTCATCTCCACAGCTGCCGCCACTCCACCCTCATTTTGATTGCTTTTGAGATTATCAAATAAGCTAATACAAAACCCCATAAGGGTGTTAGCTTATTTGGGCAGATTATTTAGCTTATTTGTGTTAGCATATCCAGCCTTTAGTCAAATAACCCTTCTTTTTAATAAGCAAAGAAAAATAAAAATAACTAAAATTAATTATAAATTCAAAATCAATACATATAAAAGTACCTGGTGTTTTCTGGGATGAAGGGTGCTACAGATATGTGTTCTCCAAAAAGATGACGAGATAGGATGGTGAGATGGAGTGGTGGCAGCTGTGGAGAGGGAGGGTAAGGGTTCAGACTCAGAGGTAGATGGTGGCTTGATGATGGAGATGGTGGTGGAGATGGTTATGGTGACAGGAGAGTTTATGGAGAAGGGGGTTAGGGTTTTTTTTAGATTGAAAACTTTGGTTTGAATTGAGATGAAAATTTTGGTGAAATGACAATGAAAATTTGAGATGAAAATTAAAATTTTGAAGCCCGCCATTTAAATTAAGTGTTTTGGCAAGCTCAAACAACTCAATAATCTTTAGACACAAATTTTAAACTTACGTGTACCTTTTGTATCGATTTTTGGTACACTTAATCATGTATGTCTATGGTTTAGTGTGGACCATATATGACATTTGGGTCACAATGTTCATGTGTGTGACATATAATTTGTCAATTTTTAAATGTTTATCGGCGGAATAAGGCTTCATAACTTACTTTTCCGTTGTTTCACAAATTTCAATTTCATATGTGGCTTAAATATTCAGCAAAAACAATAGCATGTACTTTTAAATAATGTGTGACCAAACTTGACTATATGATTTAGCCACATACACAATTATTCATGTGACACATATAAGGATCTTTGGTCACCACTGTTAATTTGGGCGAATTATATTTGTCACATATGTATATTTATATTTATATTTATTTATTTATATATATATTTTATATATATACTATTAGTATATATATATTATATATATATATATATTTATAGTCTGGACTAATGTTTCAAAACTTATTTGTATCTGTCACACGTCCCATATTATAAGTGACTATTTAATCAACAAAAATTACCAGTTAAGTCTAGTCACTTAATTATTAAAATTTGTGTCTTTGAACATTCATGAAATGGTCACACAAAATGAGTTTAAGTGTGGCTGTTTATTTTATCCTGGTACATTTAGTCACATAAATATCTGACTGTATGGCTGTTCAAAAAACAGCATGTGTGACGAAATCCCAGATTTGTACTAGTGTATGGATTTGACTAAAACAAGATACCTTTGTACTACGACTACAAGAGCGCCATTACCTTATTTTGCAACACCGTGCAACACTCCAGGATGAAACACATTGCAGTCAGATACCATTTTATCAAGGAACAAGTTAAGAATGAGATTGTTGAGTTGTACTTTTTCAAGACTGCTTATAGCTGGCGGATATATTCACTAAAGCACTCGCGAGAGAATGCTTCGAATTTCTGATCAATCACCTAGGCATGCAGAGCATTACGCATGAAGAGCTGAAACATCTTGCAGAGTCAGAAGAAGAGTAATTCTCATTACTACTTCATGTATCACATGTATTATATGTAAAATAGTTTATAAAAACTAAAACAACAAAAAAAATTTCATTTTCAATCATATTTTTCAAAAACAAAATATAAAAATAAAAAATTTACAAAAAGAAAATACAAAATCAGAAAAAATTAAAAAATCCAAAAAGAATCTTCTCGACATGTCTTTCAAAATCGACAATATCTACGATATTAGAAATGTCATTCAAAATTGACACAGTTTGATGATACAGTTCGACTGAAAGTTTAAAACATTTTAGAACATGTCTTCCAAAATTTTCTAATGGTTAGTTATTAAATAACAGATAACAACTCGGTCTTCATATAAAAGGAAAATGTACGCTTCAGTGCGTTTATCCTTAACAACAGAAAGATAAATCTTTTCGGTCTTGAGTTTATCAATCAAAACATTCCAAGTTTTGAAACTCAAGAGATGGCTTGTGTACAATTAATGCACAACCCGGGCTTTCTCGATAAGATAAGTGTACGCATCAGGGCATTTATTCTTTTAAAAGAAGAGAAATCTTCTTTGACCCAAACAATTTTTCTCAAAAATGTGTTCTAATCAAACATGTTTTGGTCAATCATATTTCAAATGCTCGAAATTAATTCAGAATCTGTTTTGACATTAATGGAAAAAGATTTTCAAGAAATTCGAACACTCGAACAAATATAAGAAATCTCTAAATAGACTATGGGTCTTTGTTCGAGGGGGAGAACAAGCTTTAATATGAAAATTTTCCAAAAATGATCAAAAAGAAATAAACAGAATAAATTTCATCATCAGGAAAAACAATCAAGAGAATTCGACCACTCAAACAAATACTACAACTCTTTAACTAGAAAACGGGTCTTTGTTTGAATGGGAGAGCGTTCTTTCATTGAAATAATTTTTCAAAAAGTGTTAAGGAAAATAACCGAGAAAAGCTTTAAAAAAGTTTAACGGGTTATTATTTGAGGGGGAGTTAACGAGATTAACTTAGGGACTAGTTTTGCAAAATGGGTTAATTTTAAGGGTATTAGGTGTAACTTTTTATAAGTTTACCATCCAAGGACCTAAGATGAAAAATACTTACACCCTTAAGGTGTTAGGAGTGTTTTAATAAGTATTAGGCAAAGAATGCATGACCCACTCATTTAGAATTTTTTTTTCTATATACCCCATACCCAACAGACCCTCCCTCATTTCCCACTCATTTAGAATTGTTTTTTTTTCTCTTTCTCCCTCCCCTTGCATCGTTCGGCCACCCATACAAAACCACCAAGAATTGTTTTAAAAAAAGGTAATAAATAAGACTTGATTACTATCACTTTTTTATTACACTTGCAAAAGGAATTACACCATTTCTTCCTATAGCTTGAAAAATCAAAGATTTTAGAGTTAGGGTTCATCAAAATTGAAAATGTCTGAAAGTTGTAATTAGGTTAAGGCTTTTGTTGATTATGATGTAATATAACTTATGCCAATTCGTTTTTGATTAATTCATTACTTTGGTTGAGTTTTGTGGGATTTGTGGTTCGAATCTAGGCGAACTAGGGTATGAAGATAATTTTTTTTGATTATTGATGTGTTGTGGTTAACTTTATATGCTTAAGTATGATATTGAAACACCTTAGAAGAATAAAGATTGAAACTTGATGTGTTTGAATGATTTTCGTGCTCAAGCTAGGAAAATGAGATGCTTTTGTGATGCAATATCATTTTATTTGTGTTGTGTTATTCACTTCAAGAAATGCATTAGGATCATTAAACTTAAATCTTGAATGAAAAAGGTTTAATCTTGGTATGTTTTAGGCTTTATGTGACCCATAGTTACGACATAGGGTGTGTTTAGATATGAAAATAAGTGACATTTTGTTTGTGATCAAATGTGTACACAAGTTGTTTGTTTAAATGTTTGCTAGGATGGTTTCTTGCTCACTAATTTGGTTCAACCGAACCACCCCTAACCGAACCACGAGGTTCATAACAGGCGAATCACCAAAACAGGGGGTGTTCAACCAAAACATGGGGTTCAACCGAACCATAAGAGGTTTAACTGAAACAACGGGTTCACCGAATCACGGGTTCACCGAACCACACGGTTCACCGAACCACATGTCGTTCAACCGAAACACAGGGGGCTCAACCGAAACACAAGGGTTCAACCAAAACACAAGGGGTTCACCGAACCTTATGAGTTCACCAAACCTTAAGGGGTCACTGGCCTCCTTGGGGTTCACCGAACCTAACCTTGGGCAAACGACCCTCTTAACCCTCGACCCCTATCAAATATTTTTAGGTTCAAAATTCAAAAAGATCAAAAAGGGAAAGGTTTTAATTAATTTAAAAGGTTCAAAAATAAAATGTGTTTAAAACTTAGTTACTTTTAAAGTGTTAATGTTTTTCAAATCACGAAAAATGAACGGAATCATGAAAATGAGTTTAATACGAGTATGCATTTGTGTAAAATTTATATGATTGTCACGCACCTCGTAAACTTAGACTCCTAAACATCAGACTTAGATGATTAGACTATTGACTTAGTTTGACCTTGTCTGTTGACTTTGACTATTAACTTTGACTTTATCGTTGACTATTGACCGTTGATCAAGTTTGACTTTCTTAATCCTGTGCTTAAAATGATCTTTTGATATGAAATTGATTGTGCTTTCACATGATTGAATACAATTTCTATCTGTAATCTGTGAAAATGTCAAAAATAGCTTATCAAGTACTTCTATATCAAAAGACGCGCTAGCGATCTAGGTTGCATCCGGTCTAGGGTATTCTCTTACATTGTTAGCATCGTTCAGGTTGCATCTGTTTGAGAATATCGAAAACCGTTGTTAGCGACTTAGTGACCATCCGTTTTAGATATAAGAGTACTTCGATACAAACTATCTTTCTCATTTAAATGTGCTATAATTGGATATATCTCTAGTAAATTTCACCACAATGCACCAGTGTATTATTTATAATACTCATGCGTTAATCTTCGGATTTCACCCACTAGTAGAGTGGATTACTATACTAGTACTTGTACTATGTGTGGTATCCCTGATGCACTTAATCTCACTCGAGATATTTTCTAATAACAATAGTATTGATGTGTATAGATTTTATAAACTTTATTACTACAGATTTTTACACATAATTATCTATTGATTTCAAAATAACACAATGCCTTGGCAAAATAATTTCCAAAACAAAAAGTTCTTTTGAGTCTACTTTGAAATAATTTGACAAAGAGTTGCTGATAAATCAGGATGACTATTAGGGACAGTTGTCACCTAAAAGCTGATAATGTATCCCTTTAGCAAACCAGTGTATCTTCGGGGCTCAAGGTCATTTTACTAAAAGGAAAACTCATTCTCATTCGAATCAATAGTTTTCTTCCACTCAAATAATGCTATTTATATAAAGATTGGTTAAGATGAACACTTTTTAAGCATGAGAAAATTTAAAATTCTCGTTCATTCTTCCATCTTTTATTTTGTAGAAATAGTATTCTCGAACTAAATATAAGTGAGGATAAATAAAAATAGAACGAGAGATAAAAATCGTATGTGAAAACAAAAGAGCATACGTCTTTTTTTAGAAAAAGCAAGTAAAAAGGCACATGAGAAAGAAAATTCACATAACTATGGACAAAAAGAAATGCTCGTCCATACAAAACAGACAGAGAGAATAAAAACATAATTAAAATAAATGTGCTTAAGTTTGTATTCATGTGAAACTAATCAACTTTGAATCTTATTCTCAGAATCTAACAAGTCAAGAGCAAATCCACAAGCAGCAATTGTTTATGAAGAGCAGCTGGTTCCAAGTGCTAACATACTAAAGATTACAAAGAACAACCAGCGCGTTGCTTTAGATTCAAACATCACTGATACATTGCTGAAACTTGTTGTTAGAATTCTCAAACACCGTAAGCTATACAAACCAGTTTCCTCAACTGCCACGGTACTTGTCATATATCTACAACAGTTCTAGACAACCATCACACACAATTCAAACAACCACACATTCAACTTTCAACTTGACACATAACACTTCACTCTCAATGTCGAACTACTCTACACTGTCTTACAGATGCCTCCACTACTTACCAACAAACCTTATACCAAACCTCTCACAGAAAAAATAATTCTGGCTTTTATCAAGACACTTGGATATGATGAAGACCCAAAAGTAAAGATGACTTCAGTTTCAACCGTTGTTGCCACAAAACTTCATCAACCATTGAGAGTTATTCTAGGTGTTATCAATAGAAGTCTAACAGGAAAAGACACAAGCCGGGATTATGCTAGACTTCCAGTACTTCAAATACTTTGGGGTATTATTCACTCTACTAATTTGAATTACGCATCATTGATTTGGGAGGAATTCGAATGGCAAGCGGTAGACAGAACGTCAAGGCCAAACAAAATGTCTAAGCTAATCTATACCCGCTTCACCAAGCTTATCATTGACCACTTCCTATCCTGCAATAAGAGTATTCCTCGAAGATCTGATGTTAATTAGCACAGGGAAGGTCAAGACTCACCTTTTACCAAGCTGATCAACAATGTAGATGGTAAATTCAAGTTCAGAATGGAGATACCAATAACAATGATAACTAATGCAATCAAGCAGTCAGCAGGATACATGTACTACAAACACAAAAAGGATGAAAGTGAGAAAGGTAAAGGATATATGTGTTCGGCTAATCAAGTGGTGAATGTCCCCTGTAAGCCCAGGAAAGCAGTTGTTCTAAAGAATCCTAGAACTCTCATTGTTGCTGACAATATTGTTAAAGAAACACTAGTAGTTGAACTTGCAAAGCCTTTCAGTATCGAGGAACAACAACTTCAACATCGCGAGATCATGACTCTATTGACAATTGAGAGACAAGTATAAAAATATGTTGAAGATACATATGCTGCTAAGACAAGACTGAAAATCAAAGGTGTTGGTATTGAAGATCCAGCTGTTCAATCATTGTTAGATTTATGAAAGGGATCCAAGGAAAGTAGACTTGAGAGTATAAGGCAAGAAAGACAAGTAGTCGAAGGTGAAGGATCAAGTGCTGACCACAATAAATATTATGAGTTTGAAGACATTTCAGCAACAAAGAGTGATGCAACACGAGACTCTTCATGTTCAGACACTGATGAGGATAAAGATGATGAAACCGTTGATTCTAATGATTCGGATATGGATTTATCTGATGATAAACCCAACAAAGGAGATGATGATGCAACAGGATTTGGGGTGTTCATGTATAACAAGTCCACAAAACTACCTAAATCTACATCCTTTAATCCCACAATTACTTGTTCATCTTTGGAGTATATTTAGAACCTCCTTAATGAAGCACCTATACAAGAATTGACAGATTTAATTTGCAAACCAGTTTATACTTATGCACACACAACCTTTAAGGTGGCAAACCTAGAGGAAGATCTTAAGGTAACAAGCTATTTATCAGGTGCATCTAAAGTAGCATTTGGTACAAATGTAGATGTTCAAACAACTAAATATGTTTTGCAGGAAAGGTTTTCAGATGATGCTGCTCATCATATATAATCTCCTCCAGCAACTACAACTCATGACCTGGTCACAAATCCCTAACAAAACATACTTCAAGCTAAAGCAAAGAAGCTCATGGCAAAGACTAAGCACAACATGCGCAAGATTACCTTTAGAAAGGCAGTTGAGCAGAAGTTTAAAGAACATGATTAGAAGCTGGAAACTCTTTCATCCATCAATGTTTCAGAAGCAATTAAAGATGTTGTCCAAGATAAAGTTATGACTGAAATAAAGAAGCAACTATCTTCATACGTACCAACAGTCATTGCCAAGTTTGTCAAGCCACATCTTAACAACTCTGTGCGTAAAGTCATGAAAAATAATCCGATTAGTCTTTTCAACACACCATAACCAACTACCACTGATGATCTTTTAGAGATGGAATTGAAGCTAAAGCTGCTGAACCGAATGTACCAAAACAAGTCTAATGAGACTCATGACACACATCAGAAGCTTTATAACACTCTATATGAATCTATCACTCTTGATCAAGAATCACTAGATGCACAAGACATAGAGCCATCCTTTAATAAAAGGTCTTATGATGATTAGGATCCTCATAATGATCGTGAGGGGGAGACAAGAAAGAAAGAAGGAAGGATGCTAGTGAATCTTCTTTTGGATCATTAAAGAAAGACAAAGCTTCTGTAGTTCTAGTTCAAGAAGACACTCCCGTTGATCAACCCTAAGACCAAGAAAAATATTATATTCAAAAACATCCAATGCAGGATGGTTTAACCAGAAGTCAGGGTCAGCATAGGCTACTAACAGAAAGTCGACATGGTTCGATATGCTCTTAAAGTCTAATATTGATCAAAATGAAGACCACATTCTTGGATCATCAACTGAAGCTGTGGCAAAGAAACTCAAAGCACTCATCAAGAAAGATAAGCTCACCATAGCAGATCTGGAAGGTGTTGGATTGTAAAAGTTAAAGAAACAGTACAAGAACGATGTTGAACTTGAATACCACATTGATCATATGAAGGCAATAGTTTTAACTGAAGCACGGTGGAGTAATGATGAAGGTGAGGTGTCCAAGCCTAGATTATTTGAGAAACATATGTTTAAAAGTACAAAACCACACAGCTGCTTCTACAATAATGATTTCTACTACCTTGTCAACCTTAGCATGGGTGAGAAGGATGCTACATCTCTAACTAAGCATTTTGCTGCAAGGTATCATCTTCAAGGTATAGAAGACATGATTCCTAAGAGATGGAGAAAAAAGATCCATCGTAACCAAATCGAAGCCCTTAACGGTATTCACCATTAGGAAGATGCAAGAAAAGACTTCTTCAAGGAAGAATTGGGTAACAGGTCATTAGATAAGGTTTATTCAGACAAAAGGATCATTTATGTTGTTCATGTTGATGTAAAGAAGAAGTGGGGGTATGGATTCTTAGCGTCAATTATGGTTAGGAGATCAGATAAAAAGGAATATGAATTTAGCTATGCCGATCTGTCTAGACTTATTCTGAATGACGTTGAAGACATGTACTTGCTTAAGGTCCAAGATAAGCTACACCATCTCTAGTCAGACTTCGAGAAAGACTTCAACAATGCACTTCTCCTTTTTATAAGAAGAATTGTGATCAAAAATAGATTGAAGACATACAGTTAGGAGTGGAAAGCTATCAAAGAACTCTCAACCTTACCAAGCCCAAGCTCTTTTTCTAAGGAATTGATCAAAAGATACCATACACTATGGGAAGAACAGAGAAAGGGATTGTGTATCTTAACCAGTATAACATAAAATCCCTCATGAATATTAGTGAAGTAAACAAGTTATGTGATTGTAAACTTTTGAAGATTCATGATAATCTGCTAGAGATGGTGAACAAGAACGAGTTGGGTCCTGGAAACAAGAGGTTGAAGGGCAAATACTGGAGAAACAAAGACATCAAGAGATCAAGCGAGATACTGGAAAAGATTGACAAGACTTTGAAGCATAGGGAGCAGTTGAGAAGGCTTGAAGAGTATGTTGGAGGACGTCCCAAGACATTTGACCCTCGCTTATTTGTAAGGCTGTAATAACCACCCCTTACGGGGAGATTGTTAGAAACAAGAAAAGTGTCGGTTACAATGTCATAGTTTACATTTAGTAAAAGTCTAGAGAAGAATATGTAATAACTTGTAAAATACCTCTTTTCTCCCTAGGTTAACCTAGAAGCTTCCCAAGGTCCTATAAATAGAGGCCTAAGGGAAGGTAAGAGGTTGGTGATTTCATTTCCTCTTAATCTAACTTTCTTTCTTTCTCTTTCTATCTCTAGAAATCAACCCATTTCTCTCCTTTATATCTCTCTATCACACACATATCTCTCTCCTCTCTCCTACGTTTCTCCCTTTTTCTTTAATATAGTGTTTGTATTGTATGTTTTATGATATCTTATAGTAACCATTTCAAAAAAGGATATTTACATGGTGTATTACAGTTAGCAACTTTTATGAATTTATGGTATTGTTTTATGTTGTAGGATGACCAGTTACCCTGATATGAATTTATGATTGTTTTATAGTCCTGTTTCGAGGAAATTAGGTGGAAATGTCTCGCTTAATCCATCAACATTTTGAGAAACATAAAAAAGTTAATGACCTACACTAAACACCATCATAGTGTTTAAGCCTCCTTGCTATAATTGACTTTAGAGTTTGAGTTTTTCTTTCTGTGTTGTATATGTGTTAAAAACTGTTTGTTTAAGGCTCCTTACATATTGAAGTCACAGGGACTACATAAACCATTTTCTTTAATGCAATGCCAAACACCCCTAAATTAAATAGTATGTTTGTATGTAAGTCATAACATAAGATCTTTCCTTGAACATATGCTAATTGGAATGTATTTGTTTTGTTTGCATATTATCATAGGAAGACAGCGAAAGGAGTTCCTTGATAGCAATGAGAACATTGGCTTCAGGTTCATAAATTTTTGGTTCCCTGTTTTCTAATGGAATATTTGAACTTTGTTTTCTCTATTTACTTGTTCGTATATGCGTTGTATTGCAGGATGATGCAAAGAAAGATATAAATGCCAAAAATAAATATTTACCATTATAAGGAGAGGCTTAACAAATACAGTGGTATTTAGCTAATGTATTAGCCAACCAAAGAACTAAGGAGTGAGGTGAGTGTTAGGAATCAAGAAAAGACTCGGTCACTTCTAAAAGTGTAATAATATAGCTCGTAGCGTAATATTTGGAAACTTACCAAGCTAATCGTATCAACATAAGTCGTCCTTATATTGACCGGTCATAGTGAGGTATAAATACCCCTCTCCTTGCCTTGGAGAGGGTTGGTTGTTCATTTGGTTATTCACATCATAATACATTTTCTTTTTCCTTCTCTCTCTAAGTGATACAACCCACTTTCTCTCTTTAAACTTTCTATCTTGTATATTGTTAAGTGATTTGATACATCTACAATTGGTATCAGTCACCATGGGGTGATATCGTGAGCTTGTGTGCGTTTATATCTTGTTTAGATCATTGGTTATAGTTATTTTTGGTTTTTGTTTGCTTTAAAAATCAAACCCGGATTTTTGTGTTTAAAAGTGTTAAAGTTTGTGTTTTTAAGAAAGATATAGGCCTAAGATAACTAGTTGTGCAAGAAAAATCAAGGTAAAACGTCAAAAGGGTGTGTTTTTGGTGATTTTTGTTGAAAAAATACGTTTTTTAAGCAAGCGAAACATGTTTTGAAGGTAGCGAAATATGTTTTGAAGCTAGCGAAACATGTATTCAAGCGAAATATGTATTGTAGCGAAATATGACAGGTTGACCTCAAGCGAAATATGTCATTCCTTGGAAACGAAACTGTGCTTAAATTTTCTTAGGTCAAGCGAAATATGTTTCTAAGTGATTTATGACAGGTTGTTAGTTCAAGCAAAATACGTAGTTGTGTAAGACGAAACTTTGTCAAATTTTCTTCTTTCAAGTGAAACATTACATCGTCATATTCCAAGCGAAACATTGCAAACGAAACATTACAAGCAAGCGAAACATTACAAGCAAAACATTACACTATCACATTCCAAGAAAAACATTACATACATCACCAAAAGATTCATTTTCCTACGGTTTGTCTACTTTGTAAAAGTCCTATGAAATATTTGGATTCTCAATTTATGTAGATTTGTATAATCCCATGGAATATCAAACTTAATCACCCAACAAAAACTACTCTTAACATAAATCCTCCTTTATCACTGTTCGATCACTCTTTACATTTTCACTTTTACAATAGAAAAAATGACTACTTAGCAAACACCTCATTGTTGCTAGAGCTGAGAACCATCCTTCAATGCTTAAAAAATCAATGTATGATTCATGGGCAAGTTTTATACGTCTATTCATCAAAAGGAAGAAACATGTAGGATGATGCTTGATTCAATCGATAATGGTTTATTGGTTTACCCAATAGTTGAAGAAAATAGGCAGACTAGACCTATGAAATACTCAAACTCACTGAAGCACAACAACTTCAAGATGTCTGTGATGTTCAAGCAACCAATATCATTCTTCACAGTCTTCCACCTTATGTGTATGCACTTGTTAACCATCAAAAGGCTGCTAAGGATATTTAGGATAGAGTCAAGCTACTAATGAAAGGCACTGAATTATCATACCATAAACGTGAGTGCAAATTGTATAACTTGTTTGATAAGTTTGCTTATGTTCAGGGTGAAACATTGTATGAGTACTAATGAGATTCTCCTTAGCTGATTAAAGACATGGCATCCTATTGGGAATGACAAATGGCAACAAGTTTAGAGTCAAAACCAAGTTTTTAATGTTCCCCCTGTTTATTTTTTCACCGAATGGAGCAAGTTTTTGTCACTGATGTGAAGTAGCAAAGAGTTTGGTATACACCAAACTATGAAGTAGTGTATGCATACCTCAGTCAACATGGAACGACATTCTAAATGAAGTAATGTAACATGCATGAAAGATATCCGGATCCCTCTTGCATTAGTACCAACTCTCTAACTCATATAATCCTTTTTATTCTCCACACCATTCAGTTCTTTAATGAATCCCACCTCCTCAACAATTCACACTAGTTTATTGCAGCACCCATTCATCAACAACCCCATCACGCTCCAGTCAATCCAAAACAACATTCATTTCCCTCAACCATTCATATCTCCGTCATGACAACAACATAAGCTAATTTCCACTCCAGTCTCGTTGTTCCTATGTTTTAGCAAGGAGAAGATCTGATTGAATGCATTAACAAAGCAAATGATCATTTTTGTCTGCTGTAGCAATCAAAGGGTTTTCCACCACAAACAAACAAAATAAAACATTGTCTAATCCTAGAAATCAAGCAACCATTCAAGATGGTAGAGTCACAATTCAACAAGTTCAAGGAAGACAAACTCAGAGTTATGCCGGTACTGGAAACAGAGGAATTTCTACTACTTCAAATGGAAATTATGGAGCTGGTCAACCAAGAGTTATAAAGTGTTATAACTGTCAATGAGAAGGACATATGGCGAGACAGTGTACTCAGCCAAAAAGACCAAGGAATGTTGCATGGTTTAAAGAGAAATTGATGTTAGCCGAGCTCAATAAGTGGGTCAATATTAATGAAGTGCACCATCATTCTATAGCAGACCCAGAATATCAGAAGCTCTATTGCTTAGCAGAACAATCCCTTAGAATTCATCTTTCTAGACTGAAGACTTGGATGCCTATGACTTAGATTGTGATGACTTATCCTCGGCTAAAGCGGTTCTGATGGCAAATCTTTCAAGCTGTGATCCTGAATTTCTCTCTGAGGTACCATATTCTGATTCTTATCCGAATGATATGATTAATCAGGATGTGCAAGAGATGCAGTATTCTGAACAAACACATATTGATGATTTTCAAGATAATGAGATACATAGTGATAGTAATATAATTCTGTATTCTCAGTATCTGCAAGAGTCACAAGATGCGGTTATTCAGGATACTAATTCTTCTGCACCTAATGATTTATTGGTGCTATCTTTGGTTGAACAAGTGACTGATCAGTAGCTCATCTAGATAAGGAAAATTAGACAAATAAAATGGTAAATGAATCATTAACCGCTGAGCTTTAGAGATACAAAGAACGAGTTGCCATTTTTGAACATAGACTTAATGTAGATTTGAATAAACGTGAAAAATTAAGAGATTCTCAAATGGATGATTTATGTTGGAATAAAAATGCAAAGCTTGCGGCTTTTCTGCAGGAGATCGATACACTTAAAGAAACTCTTTCTAATCAGGTCAAAGAAAAGGAATCTTTATCAAAAACATTAACTATTTTCAAAACAGAATCTAAAGAAAAAGAGTCTAAGTACATTGACAAGGAAATTGTTTTGGAAAAACAAAATAAAGAACTGGAGAATATTATTTGTAAGATGTATCGATCTACGCAAGCAATGCATATGCTAACGAAACCACAAGTTTTTTACGATGACACTCACAAACAAGCTCTTGGTTATCAAAATCCATTCCATCTTAAAAAAGCTTAGCGGATTCAACCAACATTATATGAATGGTAGTTTATAAGCTAAGAACATGCTTTGATTTATGTAATTGATGATGAAGAGACATTGATTTTGGAAGAAGAGAGTCGATCAAAGATGCTTGATAAACAAAATGATCCAATGTCAATCGAAAAGAAAATTAAGATTTCTCCTATTAATTATTCAAAGTTGAATAAGATAAAAGAAGATTTTGGTAAACACTTTGTCACTCAAAAAGAATTGTCTGCAGAACAAGCTTTCTGGTTAAAATATTTGTCTTTTTCTAAAACACCCGTTACGTCACATACACCTGTTAGAATTGAAGCTCCTAGTGAAATTCCTAAAGTAAGTTTGGTAAATGAAAGTCTTAAAAAGCTAAAATATCAATTGGCCAATTTTGAAAATGTTGTGAAAAAGAGAACCATATTCGATGCTATTACTGCTGGTGCGTGGGGTTTTGAACATACCAAAGCTTGTTTTGTAACTGAAATAATTCCATATTTAAAAGTTTTAAAAGATACATTTCATGCATTTGATAAAACTCTTTTAGATGAAATTACTAAAGTTCAAACTGTTTTTAACCAAATGGAAGCGGCTGTTGATCAGTGTTCTGTAGACAAAAACGCTTTTGAAATTCAAATCAAACAGCTTAGCATTGATAATGATCAACTCCTGAAACAAATAATGTCTCAAGAAATTGTGCATATTGCTGTGAATTTTATGGATATCCTTGATGTGAAAAAGTCATGTGTGAATGAATACAATAAGTGTCTGAAACTTGAGACTGAGCTTCTCAAAAAGAAAGATTTGATTAAAAAAGATGTTTACGCTAAACTTTTGAAAAGTTATTCAACACTCGAGAAGCATTGCATTTCTTTGGAATTAACAACTCAACTCAATCAAGAAGTTTTTCAAAAGGACAATTTTCGTGAAAACCAAAATGCTTCTACATTTAATCAATTATTTGAATTAAATGAATTGAAAGCTCAGTCACAAGAAAAGGACACGGTCATAAGAAAGTTGAAGGATAGGATTAAATCTTTGAGTAGAAAAGATAGTGTGGAAAATGTAAAGAAAGACATTGATGAGATTGAAACAATCAACATTGAGCTGGAGCATAGTGTGGCAAAATTACTTTCTGAAAATGAAATTTTAAGAAAAGAACGAGAGCATTTGAAATCAATTTACAAAGACCAATTTGACTCAATTAAAAAGACACGTGTTCAATCAAAAGAACATTATGACTCTTTAATTGCTCAAATTAATGCTAAGTCTGTTGAAAATTCGGATTTAAATGCTCAACTTCAAGAAAAGGTTTTTGCTATTGCAGCATTGAAAAATGAATTAATGAACTTAAAGGGAAAAATGTTGTTGATATTGTTGTTTTAAAACCTAATGCCACTATTGCTCTAGGAATGTTCAAGCTTGACATAAAACCTATTTCTCATAGACTTAAGAACAATAGGGATGCCCATGAGGTTTACATTGAGAAGACCATAGAAAATACTAACACTCTTCGTGGATTTGTAGAACGTGCTAGAACACAGAATCCTAGTGAACCTCTATTAGAATCTGCTTGCATGTTTACAAAACACGTTCAGGAGTTGTTAGTCTATGTCTCTCAGACATGCCCTAATTCACCAAAACCTAGTGAGAAGTTAGTTGCTGTTACACCGATGAACAAGGACAGGAAAAAAGAGTTTTTAAATTTGATGCACCTGCACCTCTTCAAGCATATTCCCAAGCAAAACCCAAATTCTCCTTAAACCAAAGATTCTTAAACACGCCTTTGTATATGACTTCTACAGGAAGATAAAACCTACTACTAGCTAGCGATCAAAGCCTTCGGGCAATACAAAGAATAATAGGATCACGCGACCACCAAGTAACAATTAGAAGAATAAAGTAGAAGACCACTATAGAAAAGTTAAATCTAGTTTGAATAAGATGAATTCTGGTTCTGGACCTGTTATTAATGCACTTGTTAAGCATTCTGTGAGAAATTCTAAGTTTGAATCTATTTATGCTATCTGTAACAAATGTTTATTTGAGGCTAATCACGATATGTATATTATTGATTATGTGAATGATGTGAATATGCGTTCGAAATATAAATCTAAAAGAAATAAAATGAGAAAAGTTTGGAAACCTACGGGTAAGGTGTTTAGTGAAATTAGATATAGTTGGAAACCTACAGGTAGGACATTCACTATAGTTGGAAATAAGTGCCCTTTAACTAGGATATACCTTCACTAAAGTAGTGCCTACTAAGGAAACCTCTACCAAATCCAGATACTACACCAACTCAAGGAAATCTGAGTGATATTTCAGCAGTGAAACCAAAAAGCAACAAGATCTTAGGTCCAGAATCAAAGTTAAAGATTGTAGAACCTCAAAACCTTAAACATTAAGGAACCCAAACAATCTTGGGGATCATTGTATCTAAAGTTCGCATCTTCTTCCTCTACGATTAGCCAAGTTGTCTAAATTGTTCTATGGAATTTGGACTCCGGCTGCTCAAAGCATATGACCAGAAATCACTCTCAACTCATCAACTTCATCAGTAATTTTTTGGGTACCGTCAAATTTAGGAATGATCACATTGCTAAGATAATGGGTTATGGAGACTATCAAATGGGAAATGTTACAATATACGGTTTATTAAGTTGAAGGGTAGGTCATAACTTATTCTTCTTTTAGGTTAATTTTTGTGATTCAGATCTCGAGGTAGGCTTTTCGCAAACACGCCGTTTCATTCGTGACTTAGACGATGATGATCTACTCAAGGGATCTAGGTTTTTCAAATTTATACACTTTATCTATGTACAATTTGGTTTTCTTCCTCCCTATATGTCTCATTACTAAGGCCTTAAATAACCAAGTCTTGGTTATGGAAAGAAGAATTATTCTCATCCTAAACTTTGATTATACCACTTCTCTTGCCAAACAAGGTCATAGTCCCAAGGTCTCCAAAACTAAAGTATCATAAGGATCATTGTGCTTTACCTGCACTCTTGTAAAAGCAAGAAACACACCCACAAATCCATAGCTGAAGGCTCCTTCAAGAAAAAAACACTATCTTGCTGCATATGGAACTTACGTGCCAATTGAGGGTTCAAAGTATCAATGGGAGAAAATATATATTGGTTATCGTTGATGATTTTTCTTGGTTTACATGGGTGAAATTTCTATGTTCAAAGGATGAAGTTCCAGAGTTCGTAATTAAATTCTTAAAAATGATCTAAGTTTGTCTGAATGCAACCGTTCATCAATCAGACTCTGAGGGCTTACTATGAAGAAGTCAAAATCTTACATCAAACATCAGTTGCTCGCACTCCACAACAGAATGGCGTTGTCAAAAGACGGAACCATACTTTAGCAGAAGTTGCTTGAACCATGTTGATATTTTCAAAGGCTCTATTATTTCTTTGGGCGGAGGCAGTCGCAAAAGCTTACTATACACAAAACCGATCATTAATCCAAAAACATCACAACAAAACACCATATGAACTTATCCATGATCGAAAACCTAACTTATCCTATCTTCATGTCTTTGGTTCTCTCTGTTATCCCACTAATGACGGTGAAGATCTTGGTAATTTAAAACCGAAGGCTGATATTAGAATTTTTCTTGGTTATGCTCCCGCAAAGAAAGCATTCCGAATCTACAACAAAAGGACCCGAATGATTATTGAAACTATTCATGTTGATTTTGATGAGTTGACAACAATGGCTTTTAAACAATTCAGTTCAGGATTGGGGGCTAAACTTTTGACTCCTGGAACAATCAGTTCGGGACTCGTGCCAAACATTCCTTCTTCAACTCCGTATGTTCCACCAATAAAGAACGATTAGGACATATTGTTTTAACCAATGTTTGATGAGTACCTTAATCCTTCACCATGTGTTGATCCTCAAGTTTTGGCAGTCATTGCACCAGATGCTGTTGTTTCAACCGGTATACCTTCCTCAACTACAATTGATCAAGATTCACCATCTTTAAGTACCTCTCAAACAACTCCAGAAATACCACCCCAGTTATTCCTCCCAGTGTAGAAAAAGCTGACCATGATATTAAAGTTGCAAACATGAACAAATAATCCTTTGCTGAATTTTACTAATTCCAAAACCATTCTATAGAAATCCTCTACTCCCCCAAGGAGGTTGTTATTCTAAATCATGTGCATTTAATCAATCAACCACCCGAACACATCAACAAATGGACCAAAGATCACCCGATTGACAATGTTATTGGCCATCCTTCTAGACCGGCTTCCACTCGACAACAACTATAAGATGAAGCTCTATTAGATTGAAGTCTTATTGATAGAATCCATGCATACGAAACTTCAACGAGTATAAACATCTTGAAGTTTAAAGGAGCTCGTACCTTGACCCAGATTGTGTAATGTTATTCCCTTGAATTATGGAATCTTATGGTGAAAATTACACGAGCTGGGAGGTGTATTGAAAAATTAGGCTCGTTTGGTAGAGAGAGGTTATCGTCAGGAAGAAGGCATAGACTTTAAGGAATCTTTTGCTCCAGTTGCTCGACTTGAGGCCATCCGTATCTTTATTACATTCACTGCTCATTTGAACATGGTCCTTTACCAAATGGATGTGCAGACCGCGTTCTAGAATGGGCATTCTGCTGAGGATGCTCTATGTTAGCCAACCTAACTGGGTTTTAGTAGAACCAAAGAATCCCATCATGGTTATAAGCTAAAGACGGCATCTTTATGGGTTAAAACAAGCTCCACGTGCTTGGTACGATTTGCTCTCATCATTTCTACTCTCCCAGAAGTTCACCAAAGGAACCGTCGATCCAACATTATTCGTCAGACGTGAAGGCAAGGACATATTATTGGTACAAATTTATGTTGACGATATTATCTTTGCTTCCACTAAACCTGATCTTTGTGAAACATTTTCAAAAATAACGTGTTTAAAATTCCAGATGTTCGATGATGGGAAACTATCATTTTTCTTATGACTACAGATTTTTCTCAGAGTCCTAGAGGCATCTTTAATAAATCAATCCAAATATGCTCTAGAATTGATTAAAAAGTATGGTATGGAAACCTGTGAACCAGCGGATACTCCAATGGTAGAGAAATCCAAACTAGATGAAGATCCATAAGGGAAAGCTGTTGATCCTACACTATCGTGGAATGATTGGCACCCTATGTATCTCACAGCCAGTAGAACCCGACCTTGTATTTTCTGGGTGTCATGTGTGCCCGGTATCAGGCAAAGCCTACCGAAAAGCACTTACATGCGGTTAAGCGAATCTTTTGATACCTACGAGGAACCATTAATATGGGTCTGTGGTATCTGAAGGATTCTTGCATTGCTCTAACAGCTTTTGCAGATGCTGACCATGCGGGTTGCCAAGATACTAGAAAAAGTACGTCTAGAAGTATGCAGCTATTAGGTGATAGATTGGTGAGATGGTCGTCAAAGAAACAGAAGAGCACCGTCATATCCAGTACAGAAGCTGAATACATTGCCTTGTCAGGATGTTGTGCTCAAATACTTTGGATGCGATCACAATTGACTGACTATGGCCTTGTGTTCAACAAGATACCATTGTACTGTGATAAAAAAGTGCCATTGCTTTATGTTGTAACAACGTCCAACACTCCCGATCAAAGCATATCTGACTCAACATCACTTATCAAGGAGCCATGTGTAGAAACAGGTGGTTTAAGCGTATTTTGTCATAACAGAGTATCAGTTGGCAGACATCTTCACCAAGCCTTTACCACGAGAACGACTGGAATTTCTCATCAAAAAGCTTGGAATACAAAGCATGTCCCCGAAGACTCTGAAAAAGCTGGCAGACGAAGAGGAAGAGTAATGGTATTACTCTCTTCGCATATCTTATGTATCATATGTATATAAGAAAATCAGAAAAACCCAATTTTTTTTTCATTTTATATAAAATTTTCAAAAATAAAATATAAAAATATAAAATCACAAAAAGAAAATATAAAATTAAAAAATTAGAAAATATAAAATTAAAAATCAGAAAATATAAAAATATGGTGTTCTTGACATGTCTTCTGAAAATCGATAACATTACGGCCTTAAAAAGGTCATTTTAAATATAATGATACGAGGCGAAAATGAAGTTGAGTAAGAAGTTCAAATCGTTTTCAAAACATGTCAAAATGTTTTGCTATTATTTCAAGATACAACCCGGATCTTACCAATTTAAAGGCAAAGTTTGTCGACAAAAAGAAAACTGACCTCAACAACGAGAAATTATTTTTTCTCGGGAAATGAATTACTTCATATACCATTCCAAAGGCTTGTTTTACTTTGCAACACAACCGTGTGCATCCTAATCAAATAGGTGAACGTGTCAGTGCATTTATTTATGAAAAACGAGAGAAAACTTGTTTTTACTGGTGTTGTTTTTGAAGAATAATTAAATAATTTTAGTTTCTCATCTGAAAAGATTTTTTTAAAGAAGTTGTTATCACTCAAACAATGTCTGCAGCTCTTTAAATATAAAACGGGACATTATTTGAGGGGGAGAAATAGTCAAATTCTTTAAAAAAGTTTTTTCATAAAGTCATCTCAGAATAAATGGAAAAAGGTTTAACTATAAAGGATCATCAATTAAAGGGGAGCTAATATCATTTTAACACAAAAGGTCTTAAGATGTTAGGGTTATAACTTTTTTAAGGGACTACATGGCAAAATATAGACTTTAATTCCTAGTATATAAACTTAAGGGGTAAATATGCCATTTCTAAAAATAGATTAGACCTAGTTATAAGTATAAAATCAAAATAGAAGAAGACACAGAACGACAAGGACCATTTCTGCCAATCTTTGAAAATTCGGCCGGTTATACCTCTTGAGTAACACATTTCACTCACACTCACAAATATTCAAAAAATCTAAACGTACCTATTTCTCTCAAAACACATTTTGCTTGCTTCATAAGAGTAAATCCAAACTTGTTTTCAAGACTTAAGGTATCCTCCTATACGTTTATTAACCCTTTAACATTACTTAGGTAAATGGAATTAGATTAATACTCCTTCTAGTTCTCAGAATCTTATAAAATTCAATTTAGGGTTCTTAAAATTAAAAGTTGAGTTTTTGTTTAATTTATTAAGAGGTTTTGTTCATAAGGATGCGACGAAGACTCGTTAGAAACAGTTTTAGATAAATCTTAATTGTTTTTGTTTTAGATTGATTCTTATGTAATGAATTAGCGAAAAAACAAAAAATTGGGGGACTTGTTGTGAATTTTGGTTGTGGGTTTGCTATTAATTCATATCTATGTCGTGTTCTTAATAAAAATAACCCCTTTTTACATGTATTAGCCCTTAAAATCCTTTACTTGTAAAGTTATTTTCTAGGTGTGCGAAAACTAATAAATGTGTACAAGTTTGCTCATATGATGTGCAACGAGTTTGTAAACTATGGTAGGCTCCTAAGTGCTTCTAATATGTCTTGTAAACGGTCCCAATTATGTTTGCCATATGTTTCTCTCCTATGTGTGCTCGAATTTCAGTTGTCAAGCCTAAAATGTTGTTGTAACTTTATGGTAATTGTTTATGTGATGTTATGATTGTTAGATGTGCTTATAGGTTTTTAATTGGTAAAACCTAAATTAAGTACCTTTGGATGAAGCGAAATATGTCTTGGCTTGAATGAAGCAAAACATGTTTTCACTTATTCTGAGCGAAACCTGTCAAGTCTTATTCCAAACGAAACATGTCTCACTCATTTCAAGTGAAACATGTTTCCCTCATTCTAAGCGAAACATGTAAGACAGTTTAAAGCGAAACACGATAGGCACACAGACCAAGCAAAATATGACAAAATATAAAAGGGAACTCTGCCCAACATTTTAAAATTTATGTAATACTTTCTTATGGTGTCATACTTCATAACTTGTTATTCTAGCATGTGTCTTTGCTGCTCTCTGATTGAATGTGTGTCCTAAGTTCACTTGGAAATGTCTTGTTGACTTTTTTAGTTGAGTGTAACTATTGACCTTAGTTGACTTATTCTTAGAAGTGTGGTAATTCTGTCACGTTTGCATGAAACCTAATCATAGATCAATCATATCATCAAGGATAACCAAGCTAATCAGTAAAATATATTTGTTGTGTATATAAACTTATTGGTTAATCTTAAGACAGAATCCAGAATATCCTCAAGAAACACATAAGTTGGCCTGCTCGTGCATAAAAATAGGTTCCAATCACTGATAGTGTTATATTAAGCTCTACTAATGTTAATGACTGGAAACCACAGTGCCACAGAAGGAAAGATAATTTCAAGTGGTCCCCATGATCATATCACGTAACTCCTCGTGTCTTCAAGAGGCTTTCACTATCTTCTGCAGATGTTCCCAGAAATCTTTATGCAACAGTTCCTGTATATCCTATCCAGAAGATTCCAGGCACATATTCTTATGAATTCCTCTTCGCCAACAAGAAGTGTATTGTCAATGTTGAATGTCTTTATGACGATTTCTTGATATCTACCAAGAGTGGGAGAGGTGTAAACTACACCGGTGTACCAGATGATGAAACTACACTTGCTTTTCTTATAAAGCTGGGTTACAAAGGTCCACTAAACAAGAACACCAACATGTTTATGGATACCTAGCATCAGCCATGAGAACTCTAGAGCAATAATCAACAAGTGTCTCTCTGCAAGACAACAAGCAATGACAAACATAAAAGTCCATAATTGAAATACTGTGTGGGCATGTTCCCTACAAAGAAAAAGTCGAACTATCCTGAGTTGATTTTGAGAAATTCTTTGCTTACCAAATTGATCACAGGAAGGAGAAGAGATCAAAACGTGAAAATATGCCATTTCTTTGATTCACCAAGGTCATCATCAATCACTTCCTCAAGCAATACAACTCTCTCTTAAACCTCAAGTTTCAACACTATCATACAATCAAAGATGATGGTATTGTATGTAGATTAAAGTTTTTCAGAATAGGTGAAGAATATCCAGGATTAATGGACTTGCCATTCAGAGACTAAAAGCTGACAGTAAGCAATCAAACAATATGAAACCTATCAGATGTTCATTCAAGTAATCCACTAGTCAAATTCCCCCAATAGAGCAGAGCAAAGTTCTACAAAGAAAGAAGACTGCTGATGAATCTCAGGAAACTGTTGATGAAACTGAAGAGTCTAAACCTGAACCTGAACCAGTTAAGAGAAAGACTTCTAGTAAGAGAAGAGTCAAGAAGAAAGTCACACTATCTGATGATGACAACATTATTTCTGATGATTCTAACACTGCTTTGGAGTTAAGCAAGTCTATCAGCAAAAATGAAGCTGAAGAAGCAGAAGCAGCAAGACACTCTATGCTACCAGCAAGGATTGGATAGAATTGCCTCGAGCCCTATAAAGAAGAAAATTAGCAAAGTGACTAAGAAGAAAGAAAAAAAGGCAAAAGAAAAAAAAAAAAGAGAGGAAAAAAGAAAAACGAATAATACGCCACCCCTTCCATCCACACCCCCCCCCCCTCCACAACAACCAACCACCACCATCACCCCCGACCTCCCCCGCGCCCCCAACAGGACCTCCGTCCCGGTTCCCGGTGTTAAACCCACACAACCACACGCCTCCCCAAGCGGCAATCGACAAATCATCAAGCACAAAAAGCAATCAAGCTGCACCCTCCCGTCTCTCCAACACGGACCTCCCGGCTTAAGTGCAAGAACTAGTACTTAAACTCAGGAATTCCACGCAGAGATCCACAGACATCTCTGCTACCACAAGTGAAATTCAGTTAACACACCCCGTTATTTCCTTGATGCGGCGAAGGTATATAACTAAATAAACATTATTCTACAGAGGGTGACAGAACACGAAGTGAATACTCAACAAAGAGAAAACAAACTTGATGACTGAAAAAAATGAGATAAGAAGGAGAAGCTACTGGAAAAGAAGATGATGAAACTGAATCTGATGAAGATGATATCTATAATAAAAAGAATACGTGGGTCCAAAGATGAGGATGAAGAGATGTTAAAAGTTGAAGTTGAAGATTTTGATAAAGTTGATGAAGAGGTTACTGATGCAGCAAAGGCAGATGCTAAAAAGACTTTAGAAGATAAAGATGATGCCTATAAGACCAAACTCCCTCATCAAGCACTAGCTTATCTGTAATCTTAAGGTTGGTGAACAATATCTTAAACTTTCATCTGATTCTTCTATTAGATATAGTACTGTTAAGGAATACTACAATGCAAGAGATCAACTCATTCTTGGAAAGTTAAGATTCAGTCCGAAGTTTCCACATATCCAGTCTCCATTCATGCTATAGAGTACCAGTATCTGTGCATTTAGAGCCTTCAGTTTTCTCACTCTAATACAAGGAATCTCTTCATTAGCTACTGTACCAACTCTACCCTTCCTCCAATATGTCTCCACCACACCATCTGTACCCAACAAACAACACACCGAATCCTACACCAACAATTAAACCGATGCTTCCAACCAACACCACTGCTGTATTTAGAATTCGATGCACCTCAGCATTCAGCTAAGATGTTGCTAAATTTGGAAAAGAAGTGACTAAACTTAAGAAAAATAGATCTCTCTACTGAACTCTTGCCGCTCTCAAGATACAAGTTCCATCTATTGTAGATAATTATCTTGGATCCAAAGTTGGGGATGTCTTTTAAAAGGAACTGAAGAAACACACAATATATCTTATTCATAAATATTATCTGCAATAAATTCCTAAGTTACCCAAGAAATAGACACCAACAGTTGATCTAGAACAAGAATCAAAGAAAACTTCTTTAGTGATTCTTAAGATTAAAAAGGAACAAGCTGAGAAGCAAAAGATGCCTATAGTTTACTATCAATCTACAAACAAGGCAGCCTCCCAAGAGTATGAACAGAAAAAGTGCTCTCTACTAGACCATGCAAGCTAACAAGTCTTTCTACAAAAAACCTTGCTATCATTGATTATACCATGGCTCTCACGAAGCCTAATAAAAGGATGAAAATGTAATGGATAAGGGAGTTGCTGATACAGTTTAAGACCATAAGAGAAAGAATGATGATGATGAAGACCCTCCAGCTAGACCAAACCAGGGTAAAAAGACAAAGAGGAGAAGAACTAAGGAGTCAAAGTCTTCCAAGAAGCAATCCACCACCAAGGAAACCCCTAAAGGTAAAGCTCCCATCTAAAGGGGCTACCGGAAAATTGGTAAGTCTGCTTTATCAACCGAACCAGTTGAAAGAACCTATTACTGAGGTGTTTAATGGATGAAGCGAGTGATGATTTGGGTTCATGATGATGATGATGGTCCTACGCTTTGGAGTCCTACTGAGTAGGCGTATGACAACGAATGCATTGAAAGGGATCAAACATTAGGGTGAAGGACGTAAGCTATGGCACAGATCTCAACTGAACAAGTTCTCTAAGCATAATGTGTATTCTACTAAGAAAATTCTGGGGGTGAAGAGTGTTAGTGTCAAGAAACTGCACGGATATGGTCATCTGGAAGAGATTATGGTGAAAAGAGCTGGCCATCAGTTCTACAAGTTTAAAGAAGGTGATTCCATAGATCTACACCTGAATGACATTGAAGACATGCTGCTTCTTGCTGTTCAACACAAGCTATTCCACCTCACAGACAGCCGATAATTTGACATTTAATTAGGGCTCTTCTGAATGTTCACAGAAGACTCGTCATTAAGAAACGCGCCGAGATTACAGCTAGGAGGTAGAGAGTTACTAGAAGAAGCCACAACATCAGATCCACCTTACAAACCTTCTAGAAATAAAATTCAAAGAACTCTACACACCACTCATAAACCGCCAGGGTAATCTATGAAATCTGACAAACAGAAAAGACTGATACGGGCAGATGAAGATTGTACAATTCTTCGGACGATACGCTCAAGAAAGTTTGGGGTGAGCTTCATCAAGAAAACGTGAATTTCATTTGGAATACAATAAGGACATCCAAGATAAAAGTGGAGTGACAACAAAAGGTCGGAACTTATGGTCGAGCTGATTGATAAGCAGATGCGTGAAAGAAGGATCATTCGGAATCTTGAAAGATTGGTTGGTGCTCGGGAACTCGAGATGGACTACAAACTAATGACGCGCACCACATGATCGTCAGGTCCTATCTCAAAATCTTATCTTGTGAATATTGTGAATATGTAGTATAGACTTATAATAGTAGGCAATATAAATAGTGTTTGAGTATGAATTTTCTAGAATTTTTTAATAAATTCAATTTTTTTAAATTAACGTACTCAGCACTATATATATATATATATATACAATATGATATATATACATATGTATAAAAATACATAAGTATACATGTATATTACATACATGTAATATATACATACATGTAAATATACATACATGTATATATACATACATGTATATATACATAATATCTATATTGAGTGGTGTGTGGTGTGTATATATCTCAATATAAATTTACAACCCTCAAAATTAAAGGGGAACATAAACATATTCTTAATACGGCTTGTTAAATAGTGTTTGAGTATGAAATTTTCTAGAATTTTTTCAATAAATTCAATTATTTTCAAAGTAACGTACGTCCAACACAAAATATATATATATATATATATATATATATATATATATATATATATATATATATATATATATATATATATCTACCATAGATATATAAATACGATACATGTATATTACAAACATGTATATATACATACATGTATAAATACATATATATATGTGTGTGTGTGTGTGAGTGTGTGTGGTGAGTTGTGTGTATAATAATATATTTTACTACCCTCAAAAAGTAAAGGGGAACATCAAAAATGTTCTATAAAACTGCTTTGTTAATAATTGGACATTTTTTCCTTAAAATCATATATTTGAAATCAAATGATATCTAAAATATCAAGAATTTGGATATTTTGACAAGGGAAGAAAAATTTTGATTACAATATATGCTAAAGATGTGATTTTAAAGAACTCAATTGCAAGTCTGTCACCTTTCATGTGCTAAACATTTCAAATATCAATGCCACAGTTTGAGTGGGGCGTTACAAACTGGTTTTAAGGCTGAGAACTATACCAAAGACCGACCATGTCAGTAATTAATTAGTTATAAGGGGTTACGATTAGTATTTGTTCCCACGATCTACCAGAACCGAGGGATCTAACCCAAGATTATTCTATAGTTAGAATAGAGTCTTTAGGTATGAATGACAAAAAAGAGTAAAGTGAGAAAATGGAATAATTCGGGACTATGGACAAAAAGCTACACCTGGAATGAAACCCAACAAGGTGTAAATGTGATGAGTTTTTTTGTAAAGCATTTGACGGGTTGAAGAATTAAAAAGAAAAGTTAAGATAAATGGTGAAAAGAAAGAAGCCCGCCTCGTCGGAATTACCGTGTTTCCTTAATTACCGTTATCGTTTTTAATTTAGAATCGTAATTGCCTTAATTGTTAAATTGCTTTTTTCGTGCTTTTATATTTTGTTAGTAGATATAGAACCAAATCAAAAAAATCTTGAACTATTCAAAATCTCGATTACAAACGTCAACACAAAGTTCAATTTACTTTTGAAGTCGATACTTCCGGAATTATATTTTATTTGTGAGTTGGTTTATCGCTTGTTAAAAGTGATTTGCCGATTCGCCTATATATATATATATATATATATATATATATATATATATATATATATATATATATACTATTGACTACGATCAATTTTTGGCGCCGCTGCCGGGGAGGCTGTGTTACGAATTTCAAGTTATCGTTTGAAGATCCTTCCTCGGAAGTTATTCTTGTTTTTGTGAATATTTTCGTATAAAAAAATACAAAAATATTATAAAATAATCAAAAATCCAAAAAAATTAAAAAACAACAAAAGAAATCGAGTTGTCATTTGTTATAATCGGCTTACATTTAGAACTATAAGCTACAAGAGGGGTATAAGAAGGGTTGATCCAACGAACTTCGACCCGAAAGAAGAAGGTTTTGAATAGCTTCGCGCTTTCTCCGCTCTTTTGCAAGTTTTTCTAAAGAGCTACGTGTTGGTGCAATATTGATTCGGTTACCAAAAAATTGGTGTTAGTTTTGATAAATAAATAAATAAAATTTCAAAAATATTCTTCTTTATCTCCCAATTGTTTAATTCTCAGGAATCCATCCGACCAATTCATCTGTTTTTCGTTCTGTGGAAGGTCTGATTGATGAATAAGGATGTCCATGTCCTACATGTTAGTTAAGTGTGAACGACGCTCAATTATGGGTACGATGTCCATCACAAGTTCCATTTGTTTACAATCAGGACCCGTGTTTCAATCAAAACCTTGATAATTTTCCACAAATTTCACCAAATTTTCCACAGCAATATCTTTGTTGTGAAGACTGTGGGGGTCCTCATGCGACTTTTGAATGTCAACCGATGAATCAAAATTTCTATGAGCCCAATTTTTGCTATAATTCTAATTCTTCCGGTTTTGACCAATTCCAACCCCTGTAGTATCCCGTCATTCATCGACCACGTCAGGAAATGAGTACGTAAATGTTGCTTGCTAAAGAGAAATTAACAAAAGCTATACGAACCTGTTTGAAAAATAATAATCAACCTCCTGAAGAAAAGAGTATTGCAGTATTGCTAGCTGAGAAGAGTATTCTCACAGTTATGCAAACTTTGGAAGAAAAGCATAATGATACAGAAAGTATGCAAGAATTGCTGCTTCAACTCTCTAAAGATTTACAAACTCTTGGTAATACTTCGAATCAACTAAAGCAGGAAGAGCAGGCAGCTAAAATTTGTACTCCATATTGGAAGTGTCCTATTTTCGATAATGATGATGATGAGGAGTATACTATTCAAGTGATGGAATATTATAAGAATTCCCCTGATGCAATCACATCCGACTTACCAATTACGAACTCTCTCGTAATGGAGGATGAGCATCTTGACACTATTCCGAAAACGGATTCGGACGAAGAAAACGAGTCTAGTGTTGAGGACCTTAACCTAACCCCAAGTGAGTCTGAGAATTTATCCGATATTGAAAGTGAGTGTGATGTGCCCGTTTGTGATGATTTTACGACTTTTTCTAATCCTCTCTTTGATTCTTACGCCGATTCTATCTCTAGTGATGACGAGTCATTTTATGATGAGGACGTTCCGAAGGAAAATTTCAAAATTTATTCGAACCCTCTTTTTGATGAAGAAATCATTTCCACTAAGATAGATCCGCATCACTTTATTGCAGAGTCTGATCTAATAGAATCATTGCTTAATAAAGATACCGTGATAACTTCCCCTAAGATTGATTTCCTTCTCGAGGAGTTTGCCGGTGCTCTTATCAATCCAATTCCACTGGGAATTGCTGAAACCAACTTTGATCCGAAGGAAGATATTCGTCTTATTAAGAAGTTATTATATGATAACTCATCTCCTCGACCTATGGAATAAATTAATTCTAAAATTTTTGATGCCATAATCGAATCTTTCTCCTCATCTCCTATCCCCCGCTAAGGAATAAACTCTCTTATGGAGGAGATCGATATATTTCTGCTGCGGATGACTCGATACCATTGGGTAATGATAGTAACGGCTAACTTGGGGGGTGAAGAGGATAATCTTTTTCTTGAAATGAGCCTGATCCGGGCGAGTTGGCTAGGAGATATTAGGAAGATATTTATTGTGAGAACCAAGAGTTTTCATATGCCTAATTTTTACCCACCCATCCTACCCTTTGTCAGGATCTGGACTTCACTCTTTCTACTGATTTAGCGGATCCGATCTTGTATTTCTTTTCCTCTTCGAGAAATAGAAACAAGACTTTCGATCCGGGAATATCTATTGAAGTCCAATCCAAGAGATTTCTATCACTAAATAAATGTTCTATCTCATTCATCAATGATCCTCTTTCTCCAGTGCTCGAAAGTTTGCTCCCATTTTCATCCGAAATTGAGGACAACGTTTTCAATCCTGGAATTCCTATTTCAAAAAAGGAGAAATATCCTCATCTCTTATCTCATCAGGGCTTTAAAGCTTTCAAGATCATTCATAACTTCCTTAATGAAAGCCCGATGATGATCTATGGAGGAGACATGCTAATCTTGGATTTTTTTTAGGTAAAGGGGAATCCAAATCCCGGTAAAAAATATATTCCTAAAAAACCGATAAGTACAATGGAATGTAGCTGCAATGCTACATTAACCTCAAGCCACAACTTGAACAGCCACTACATCATATGACATGCCATATGATTACTTTCCTATTACAAAATAACCAATAGCACCTATAGGGAAAAACCACTTGAAGGTGCATAAACAATAAAAACAATAACAAAACATAATTAAAAGGTCTTGAGATTTGCCTCCACGATCATCCCAAAGTGATTACTTTTCATCCACTTCCAATCGCCTCTCATTCACATCATCAAGAACTTAGTAGAGAATGCTGCCATGTGTATTATCCTTCCAATCATTATCCTCATCATCATTAAGCGCGCTAAAGGCATTCACTAAACAACATACTTTAGATTGAGTAACTTGTAGCAGCAGATTTCCCACCTTCCCTACTAGTACTTGCAACATATGAACCAGATTGTTTAGTTGAATTACCTCTATCTACACGACGATAATGCAAAGTAAGCGATGGTTTATTTAAAACCACCCCATCTACCTGTTTTTGGTGCTTATTCTTCTTGTTCCTCTTCTTTTTAACAACCTCAAAACCATCATCAGCCACATCCTTAGAATGATTTCCTCAACATTATAACCACATTCTAGTTTACTTCTTAAGGATAGCTTTGGGCATTTTCTCCTGTGATCAAAAATAAACAAGTAGAACACCATGGAGTTCCACTTATATTCATATGTGAATAGTAGCTTACGAATTGAACCTTTATCCTTACCAAGAGGAATAGCACATCACCAACTCTTCCTTAGGAGCATCTTCAGCCGAAACCTCAATAAGAGCACGAGCATACGCACTACGGCCCCATGACTGCAAACACATATTACTCGTATACGCATCAAGCCGAATTGGTTTCCCAATTTGAGTGGTGATGAGACTAAGTCCCACTTCTGAGTAAGCAACAATGGGAACATGGTGAAGTTTAACCCACACCGGAACCTTCTTGATCTTTGCCTTATGTAGATCAGAATCTGGAGACCAAACATTCAAAATCAATGGAACCATTCGAATCAGCTACTGTCCATTTTCTAGAACTCTGTCCATACCTTCTTTAGTTTCAAATAGAACAAGATAAAAATCACCATGAAGATGAATTCACTTTATCCCAAATTTATGCCCAAACCATTCTGAACATAGTTCTCAACTAAGCGAAACGCCAACCGTTTCCCAACAAAATACCCATATAAAGTGTTAGCAAACCGTGAACTTACCTCCTCAATGGCTGACAAAGGAATAGTCACGGCTGCACCCTCCACATGTTCCTCATTCCTAAGCTCTGTAATTTGCACAACTTTGTTCTGATTAGACTTAATAACCGAGGCAAAAGACGTATTAACCTTAGGACTACTGCTTGTTTAGTAGAATTTGGTCAAAGAGTATTGTATCACTCGCATCCATAGAAGCACCAACAATATTCGCATCAGCCATAGGCTCATTAGCATTAGGACCACCTTGCTGTTTACTCGAATCAGCAAGACCAGTAGCATTCGAAACCCCCTTATCAGCAGTCACCACATTCTCATGAGCATTAGTATGCGTCGAACCAACCCTTTCACTAGTAAGACTCGGTTTGTAACCCACTTCACCATCACGTTTACAAATAGGTGTATGCATAAGTCCGTTTCGACCTCCATCCATGGTAGTCAGATTCATAGAACCTTCCTAACCCCTTATTATCCATAGCAATAGGAAAATGAATCGATCTTTTCAGAAATCATTTAAGAGGCTTTTAGGTTTAACATCAGATTCCGACGCCCTCAGATGCACGAGATCTTCTAATACGTTTAAGCAATCCTTCAGCAACCCCTCTAGTTAAATTCAACTCATCATGTTTACTACCGATCGACATTGTTTCCATCTCTCCTAACTCGATACACCCAACAGAATTGAAAACCCCACCATAAAGCAAACAGAAACCCTAAAAATTAGGTTTTTCAAACACACCAATCAGATGTTCCGGTAGAAAATTTTAAAATTTACTCGAACCCTCTTCTCGAATTTGATGAAGAAATATTTTCTAGTGAGATTAATCTGCTTTATAATGAGGTGTTAATAGATCTCGATTTAATTTCGCCAGGAAATGAAAATGATCACTTTAATGCTGAATCTGATTTAATAGAATCATTGCTTAATAAAGATATCGTGATAACTTCCCCCAAGATTGATTTCCTTCTCGAGAACTCTTATCAATCCAATTCCTACCAGGAATTGCTGAAACCAACTTTGATCCGAAGGAAGCCATTCGTCTTATTAAGAAGTTATTATATGACAACTCATCTCCTCGCCCTCCAGAAGAGCTTAATTCTGAAAATGATTTTGAAAAGGATAATAGTGGCAGTACCACTATTCTTACAGATATTTCTCTTCCAGAGTATGAATCATTCGGCGATGAGAATGATTCTGCATTTGAGATTTTTAACGATGATCTTGCTCACATCATATCTACATCGGAGTATGAATATGTCTACGCTGATGATGAGTCCGATTCGGGAGATTCAACAAGAAAACTTCAAATGTCTCATCGGGGACATGCCAATCTTGGATGTTCCGTATCTCCATTTCTATCCTCCTTGACCAAATCAAGTATGGGGGATCGAGTCAGGTTCAAGACTCGGTTAACAAAAATAAGTGCTTCTCGGGAGGCAACCCATGTTTCTGTTTTCTGTCTATTTTCTAATAAGTGTGACGTGAGGGGGCTCGCCTCTTCCAATCTTGTGTTTTTGTTATCTGTGATGATTTGTCAGGATTACCAAGATTATGAAGACTCTTGTGCTCGTGGTTTTGTCCAATGCTCACTCGGTCTTCATTCCTTTGCATGCTTATTTTGGGAATCCTATATCCTTAGTCTTATTGACTAACGTTTAATCTTTGGCATAATTAATAAACGGCTTTAGATTTACATGAGATTCCCTTTTATATTAGGAACATACATTGAAATTAGTATGAGGGGGTGGCAACCCCCACATTGAGGATAATGTATCATTCTAGAATGAGGGGGAATCTATCGATTTGATCCCACTTGCATTTGTCTATGTCTTTCACGTAACCTCGTTTTACCAAGAAAATACAAAAAAATGTGATTTTATGCCAACATTTAAAAAAAATTGCAAAAATAAAATAAGTGTTTATCACAAATGTTGACTTTTCGCTGGTGAGAATAAGAATAATTTTTGACTTGACCGAGCATGTTAAGCTCTAGCCTACTCCCTTAACCTTTATAAATGTATAAGCTTTTGCTAGTCTTTTATACAAGAAGCTTTAAAATGGCCAAGATTTTGCAAGTTTCCATATATGACTTTAAATATGAAAAACTTAATTTTATTTGGCTAAGCATTCGCGGATCTTTTTATTAAAGATTTTAAATTTGTCAAGAACGAAAAATGATAGAGTTAAATATAAGTTGGAATGCTAAGCAAGGATTAGTTAGAAATCTTAAAAGCTCATAAGTGTAATTTGTGGCTTTTTCTCCTAGTAGCTTCTAAAATGACTAATAATACGCGCTCTTTTTGAAAGACAAGTTAGAGTTTTATCACTCTTAAAAGTCTGTTAAGATCAACATTTTCAGAGTAAAAAGCTTTATCGATGAATTGATAAATAAGAGTTTTTGATCAAAATATGTTTTTATTTTCTAAAAAGAAATTTTCCCGGTATACTATGTAAATATGAAATGTCGCAAAAAAAAGGAGAAAAATGAAAAATGAAAAAAAATGATAAAAATGATAAAACGATAAAATGGAAAGGATGTGAAAAATATAATAATGTTGCTAGTATATGTTGCTTAGTAAATAAAGGGAAAGTGACTATTTCTAAAATTTAAACATTCTTTTGAACTTAAACTTGTTAAAAATTTTTAGTAAAGGGTTCAAAAGTCGGAGAGTCTCGACAAATTATTCTCTGTGGGGTGTCAAAAGCCTGGTCACTTAGCCCACGATGTTGGGATGTGCCAAGAAGAAATGTTGCTACATGGGACAATCTCACATTTGAATTCATATAACTAAAAGTGGAACGTGAAACTTGGAAAGGTTATAACTATCTAAAAACGTGGTTGGATGGTCATAATTCAAATTGAGCACACACACCTTAATATATAATAACTATCGGGATGAAAAGTTTTACACAAATTACAAATATGAGTAGCGTTAGCATCCCAACTTATAAGTAACAATGATTTCATTTTTGAGCTTAGTTTGGGAACAAGTGAAAAATCAAGGACGATGAATTTATCCTTTTAGGGCACCTTAGGATTGAGATGTTTCTTATTCAGTGATCCTAAATGTTATGATCAATAATGAAAGTCAAACATGTTGTATATAATGAAAAATAAGAAAAATATGTGTGCAAGAAAGAAAATAGTAAAAACGGGGAGTGTTTAAAAAACTAGTATTTCTTAATCCCTTTAAATTTTACACTTTGCTACTTTTCAGGGTATTTAATTTAAGGGGATTGAAATTTTTGGTTTTCTAGACATAGATTTATTTCATTGCGTGAGGACACAACAATAGTTTAGTATGAGGGATTTTGGTATGTGCTTAAATAAACATACCTTTATCTCAATAAAACAAGCTTAAATGACCAAAAACGGACATAAAATACCATATATATGCTTGTTTTGTGTTACTTATTGTGCAGGTAACGGATATTCACAAAAAAAGACGAAAATAAGGTCAAAACCAGACAAAACCGAGCACGAGATTGAAAAGAGCATGGAAAACCAAAGCCGAAGGCATATGCATCTTAGTAGGCCAACCCAACCCAAGTTAATGGGCTAAGTCAACCCATTATGCCATTTACACAAATGCTTTAAATAATAAAAAGCCCAAAAACCTTTTAATCCTTAAACCGGCCCAAAAACAAACCACTAGCCCAATAACACTTAACTATAAACCCACTACACCACAGGTCCCTAGACTTTACACTTAGTCCCTAACCAATTACACCGTTAGTCCTTAAACCAAACAAACACTTAACGGTCGTTAACCCTTTTAATCCCAAATTTGAAATACAATAAAATAATATCCAAAAAAGGCGAGAAGGCCCAAACCAAGCCAAATCCACCCCGAAGCCCTTTCATTGGGTAGGATTACGCGTCCAGGAATTAAGGGAAGTCAAATGTGCGGGTTTAATTTTGATTGACAACAATTATAGCTTTCCATAAGTTATTATGGAAAGATTAGAGGAAGTTAAGGACCAAGATCATGATTGAGGACTGATTGAAGAATGATTTGGAGTGATTGACTCGCCCCTTTGAAGCCTAGAGCCTCCTCACAACACAACTCTATAAATAGAAGATGAATTCACGCTTGAGAGACATCTTTTATATCTTTCTTTTCCAGCATTTTACTTTATTGCTTTATGTCTAATTCTCTATTTTAAGCTTTTTATATAAGCATTTTACCTTTTAAAGCATTTGTACTCTCAAGGATTATTCAATAAAAAGTAAGTTCTCATTTTCTTTTTATAGCTTATTTAATGTTTTGCTTATTTACCGCTTATCTGCTTATTTAGTGCTTAATATGGTTGCTATTGTGCTTATTCAGTTTTTAAATAGCTTAATGTGTTTAGTTTATGGGTTAGAATAGCTTAGTTTAAGTTTACATAAATTCTGTCTTGATATTAGTTAAAAGTGCTTATTGTCATAGTTTATCAGATTCTGCTTGTTTGTCCTTTCTTTATGCTTATTTGTCATCTAATATCTTAGTGCTTAATCTGTGTTCAAAATTCAAAGCTTATTTAAAACTGTCTTATCTTAAACTTGGTTTTCATTGATTTAAAGGAGTGTTTGGGTTAAGCTTTAAAACGGGTCAAATAAGGTTAAAAATTGTTTTTGACACTCAAGTCAGTTTTAACAAGGTTTAATCTAGGCAAAGAGTTAGTTTTATGAAGTTTAAATCAAGTCCTTAAGTCAATTTAATCCAAACCTCAAGTCTGCTATGCCATGCTTCCTAAAAACTGTTTGATTGT
>BQNB010043489.1:0-45479 GCA_026074375.1 Tanacetum coccineum | reverse complement strand
TAAGACAGTGGAATTTAGTGTATTAAACCTACCCAAACTGAACAACAACTACCCTTATCACTTACAACATGCAGTTCATATAAAAATCAGGGAACGTCAAACAAAATACCCTAGTCCATGATGACGTTCGTGAGAACGTGTCGAAGTAATGATAATATTTCTCGTTTAGATGTAAAAATTACTTTAGGAAAAGTAATAATTAATCTTCCGGATGTCGTATCCACAGTGAGAATTGAATTTGAAATTTATGTTAATGTTCTAATTTGATGCTTGATTATCTTTTGGTTGGTTTTGGTATTTATACTAATCAAAATAATAAACTAAATTAATGCTAAGTAATATTTAAAATTAAGCAAAGAGATCGAAGATATATAATAAAAAAGGATATGTTTGTCAAGTGAGGTGAATTGATCCTTAAGTGTGAATATAAGTTCTTCTTAATGAATTAACACCCGTCTAATAAATTATTTTCTCACAACGTTGGTTTATTTTGAAAACAATTTTTATCAAGATATTAATTACTAGATTAATGCCTAATTATTATTACGGCTTTTGCCCGTTCGAATAACCAAAACACTAATCTAAATAATCCGTAAATTACTAATCAACAATCACTTTTTAATCCACACTTAATTCACAAAACACTACTCACTTAACAAGCATATATAAGAACTACTCACTAATCATGCTAATAGACAAATAAGCAACAACAGACATAATAAGCTAATTAAATCTACAACTACTAAATATGGAAATGAGAAATAAGGTAGAACCCGAGTGATGAACCGATAGCGACAATAACCAGCGATTATATAAACCAAGCAAAAAATGCCAAGTTTATTTTTTTATTATACTTTATTTTACTAATTAGATCATAAAGTTATAAACTTTATATCTAAAAAGCTAGTAAACTCTAGTAAAGCTCTAAACTTAGAAAATAAGCTAGCTTATACAACCCTTAAGCTCATCGCCTCGGTGTAGAAGGTTTCATCAAAACAAAACAAGCAAAGGTTAAGTTGAACAAAATATATAATAATAAGCTAGGAATTATAAAAGACGATAAGCTAATCTAAAAAAACTCTAGATTTAAATCCACCTGAAACTAAGATGTTCAATCAAGTGAACGCGGATCGGGTATGCTTAAGGATTAGATCTAAAAATAAGCCAAAAAGCAAAAGCCAAAAAGCTAGAAATAAGCTAATCGACTAAGCTAAAAAGTAGCTTATCCGAAATCTACAAGACAAGTGAAAAGCTTAAATAAGCTAGATCTATACTCCTAAATAAGCTCAAGTCGAATAAGCTAGGATAAGCTTATCTTAATCAATAAGCTAGGAGAATAATCTACTTTGAAAATAAGCTAAAGATAAAAACTTTTTAAGAAAATAAGCAAAAAGGAAATAAGCTAAAGATTAAAACTTTTTTAATAAAATAAGCAAAAAACCCAAAATAAGCCAAACGAATAAGCTTAAAAAAACGTATACGAAAAGCTTAAAGAAAAAGAAAAGGATCGAAAATAAGCTATGCTTATTTCAAAACTTATATAAGCTTAAGATCTAATCAAATAAGCTAAAGGAGCTTATTAGATTGTTTGATAATAAGCTATGAGGACAATAAGCCAAAATAAGCTTATTTAGAAATAAGCTAAAAAGAAAAGAAAAAGAAAAGAAAATAAGCCAAGAGAATAAGCTAAGCAACACCAACCTTAATAATCATCATATTTATTAATTAAAATAAGAAAAGTATAAATAAGCTGGAGCAATAAGCTCCTACAAAAGCTTAGTCGACACAAAAATAAGCTAAAACTAATTATCTACACTACTTGTAAAAAATGTTGGAAACGAAAAAAATACAAGAAAGAAAAGATGCCATATGCGTGTGTGTGGCTGTGTATTAATAGCCCAATATGGGGGGGGGGTAAATCTATCTTTTCACTTCCATGCCAGCTATTTTAAACTAATATGAGCCACTAATCTTTTCTTGGATCCAAAGCCTCATTTATCACACCCCATAATTGGCAATCATTGGCAATAAATGCCAATCATTCCCTTGTACTGATAGTAGCAGTAGTATTAGATCTGGCGTGACACGCGTCAGCGTTTGGTTGGCTGCTGTGGCTGAGTGGACTTGCTGACGTGGCGCTGCATGGAACATGAAAAAAATGTCCACTGCTCAGAACCTATAGCATGCATATGAATGCCTCTACCACTGGACTAAGTGTCCAGTGGTGTATAATATCCACTTTAATTTACCTTTATCCATTTATATTTGGGGTGGCTTGTTTATACATACTAGTAAACTTGGCCGACCTGTTCAAGGTGAACCGGGTCGAGTCTTGGAGCGGGGCCAGATCCGTTGGACTCGTTTTTCCATGCTTCTTCTAATGGTGTGCTCGGGAAAATTTTATGACTTCGTTTGAACCTCGATAAACATGAAAACGTCATCAAAAGTCACCCGAAAATCACCGTTTTTGCTTTGTTTTCAATCCTTTGTACCTACAAGATATAAAAACGCATACCAAGCATATTTGCAATATAATCTAACACATTTTTTAGGTTTTAGTCCGTTTTAGTGTGTTTTCTGGGATTAAAACGATGCGTGTTTTAACACACATCAAATTTCCTCACACTTAAGCCATTGCTGGTCCCATACGCAATACTTATGATACACACTAAGAAAGAAATAATTTTAACCCTCTTTAACTTATAACCCCTTACATCAAACAAGAACAAAAAAGGTCCGTCAAGATGGTATAAAAATCATTTGTTTCGAAAGCTCCCCGTTTTAACCACTTATTCAATAATAGATAAAAAAACTAAGATAAAATAAAAAATTATTTAAAAGGCTTAAAGAACAGGAGTTCGTCATCCTTGATTTTCACAATCCCCAAACTAAGCTTAAAACGAAATCACCGCTAGATATAAAATTAGATGCTAACGCTACTCATAAATGCTAAATGTGTAGGCGTAAGCCAACTTTTCGTTACCATTATTCCTAAATCCTCTTAGGATTTTATTCAAAAAATATAATGTGAAACGAGATCACTTATTTAATTAAATTATGGCCTTATTATTATAAAGGTAACCCGTTTAAACCATAATTAATTTGAAATCCTTTCCTAAAGAGACGATTTGCTGACAATAAGGTCCGCATTAAGGTTCTAATTTCATATGATTTAGGGGTTATCCTTTTTATTTCATCTGAAACAACTCAACTACGAGTCCAGAGACGGAGACTTTATTTAGATAACCCCGGAGTCAAAATTTGGCTTTATTATTATCATTAATGCAACAATATTAGCCCTCGGTCCTTTAAACAACTACAACATCGGGAGCGAACCGACAAGAAACAGTTGTCTTATTTCGACCTCGGTAATTTCCTCGACCTTTTTGAAGGCTGAGACATCGAGAGCGAATCGACATGAAACAACAAACTTTTATCAGTCTTGGATTATTATTATTATTATTACTTCTACCCTTTAAATGACTGCAACATCAGGAGCGAACTGACATGAAAGAGTGGTCTTATTTCGGCTTCAGTTTATTACATTATTATTATTATAGCCAAATTTCAAGTCTTGTGGTCTTTTAACCACCTAGACAACGAGAGCGAGCCGTTAGGAATCAATAGCCTATTTCCCCACAACATTGACAAAACCTCGATGTGTACCTTACTTTCATCAGAAGGAATCTCTAAGAAGGGATCAAAACTAAGAATCGCAAAAACCAAATCAACTTTATTTATTGATAGTTTATTAAGCTGATGAGAGCAAAAAGCCACAATTAACCTCTATGAGCTCTAAAGAGATCCAACTACTCCACACTTAGCATCTAACTTATATTTAACTCTATCATTTTTTGTTCTTTGTAAAATTTTTAAGTTTTGATAACGCTTAGTCTCGAAAGCTAAGGGGAAAGCTAGAGTGCAATATTCGGTCAAGTCAAAATCTCCCTAGTTCTAGCCTACTTATTTTTACACACTTACATATTTTTATTTTTATTCTTTCATTTTTTTATAAAATAATATATTGGTCAAAACGGGGTTACGAGGGACACAGATAGGCACAAGAATGATCATTTCGACAGAAATCCCTTCCACACTTAGAACTGAACATTGGCCTTAATGTTTAAAAATGTCAGGTTTTACCCCCACACTTAAGAATGAAAAGGCAAATGCAAAAAATTCTAAGTGTGAAAGGGGAAACAATATATATATATATATATATATATATATATATATATATATATATATATATATATATATATATATATATATATATATATATATATATGACCAAGATAGAAAATTTCCCTAGATATAACCATATGATTGATCAGAGACCGAGTGATTGGAGGATTGAAAACAAGCACGGTGGTCTTCATGATCATAGGGAAATCTGCAAGCAAAACGGGTATCCACAAAACATAACATGGAGAGAAGCACTCCCCCACACTTATTCATTAATACTACTATACTACTTATTATTACTACTACTAATAGGATAAATACGGGTTGCCTCCCGAGAAGCACTTGTTTATTAACGAGTCACTAGCTTGACTCGCCCCGAATTTCTTTGCCCTTGGGGTGAAAACAAATCAATGATTTAATTTTCAAAGAAATTTCACTAGAAATCTGACGTTTATCGATTTTGAAATTATCATTAAGTAGATGTGGAGATTTTCTCGTGAAAGAGAAAACTCCATCGACAAGGAGGATCCCGGGATCGAAAACTTTGTCTTCATTTTCGAAAGGAAATGAAAGAAAAGTTTTGATCTCAGAAGGATCGGTAAGAAGAAGATCACCGGCGAATGATATAGGAGAAAAATCATTCAATGGAAGAATATGAGATCTCTTAGAGTAAACTCCTTTGATAATGAATATCATGGGATCAAAAATTTTGTCCTTATTTCTGAAAAATCGATCTTAGAAAATTCCTGAGACAAAGTGGAGTCACAATTGGATAAGAGAAGACGTAAATCATTAAGCTTATGAATTGTAAGTTCCTTAATTGATGTTGTAGATTTTAATTCATTATCTTCCTTAATTTTACTAGATAAATTTTCTTTTAAAAGTCTAGTCATTTCTCCAAGATCGGCCCAATATCGAAGTAAAAACGATCATACTCCGGTGGAGATATGATGTGAGCGAGTTCATCTGCGAACTCCTCATGACGAGAATCACTCCTTCGGCAGGAGGAAGAGGATCAATCGAAAGATCAAAGTAAAATGATTCATATTCAAGAAGAGAAGGATGATAGTGAGAAATGGTACTGCCACTACTCTTCTCTTCATGATGATCGATATCAAAACGAAATGCTTCATAATCTGGAAGAGAATGATCAAAATAAGAAGTGCTACTGCCACTACTCTTCTCTTTTTGATGATCGACATTAAAGCAGAATGCTTCATAATCTGGAAGAGAATGATCAAAATGAGAAGTGATACTGCCACTACTCTCATTGCTTTGAATAGAGAATTTATCGCACAAAGAATCAACAATTTTAGTTCTATAAACGAAATGGTCGACACGTCCCGTAGGATTCTCTAAAGCTTAAAATTTATCATTTTGACACCGAGTTGGACATGGAATCGGTGGCTGATGGGGATTAGGCTCAAGGTTTTCCTTCATTTTTGGTGTGGACAATGGTGGAGTTTCTGGAGGTGGGACAAGTGGTGTGATCTGAGAGCTAGAAATTTCCACCACTTTCGTTATGGTCTCAGGTTCTTGTTCCTTTTCTTGATAAACGAGAAAATTAGAATGAGGAATAAAAGATCCATCTAATGTCAAGCCATCCATTGTAGTAATCGCTTTAAGCTCTGCACGTGGGTCGGTTACGGTGTTGCTCGGCAGCACACCTAATGGATTCTCTTGAAGAGCTTCTGCCATTTGACCCATTTGATTTTGCATTAATTGAATTGCGGCTTCTTGATTGTGGTCATAAGTTTCTCGCATGCTAGGAATATGATACTCAAGAGCTTTGACCTTTTTAGTAAGAGCGGTAATGGCATCAATTTGAGTTGAGGTACCACCACTACTCGAAACTTGAGGTTTATTTCTACAAGTTCAAACTTTAGCTTTATTCTCAATAGTGGTAAAACCTTCTTGAGTATTTCTTGTCATTAGATTTCCACCCGCTACGGAATTGAGAGAATCATGATTAGATTGACACAACCCGTTATAGAAAAAACCTATTTAGTGAAGGAGTGAAAATCCATGATGAGGACATTTCCTTAATAAACCTTTGAATCTTTCCCAAGCTTCGGTAAAAGTCTCACCAAAAACTTTTTGAAAGTTCGTGATTTCATTTTTGATCTTTCTTGTTTTAGAATGAGGGTAAAATCGATTCAAGAACTTTGATACTAAATCATCTTAAGTTGTGATGGAATTAGGAGGTTCAATTTCAAGCCATGTCTCGGCTGCTCCTTTAAGTGAAAACGGGAATAAGATCAACTTCACCACATCATGAGGCACTTGGTTTAGTTTTAGAGTTTGGGTTATTTGGTAAAATCTTTTGATGTGTGAATGAGGATCATCATTATCAAGATCAAAGAAAGGATTGTTACTTATGAAATCAAGTAACTCAATTTTTTAATTCAACTTCATTTGCTAGAACGGTTGGAACAACGATAACATCTTCAATACCTACGATAGGTATTTGGAGTAGCTCTTCCATCGGTCTCAAATGATCGGCCATTTGGACGTCTTCAGCGTTCTCGCCCTCTCCTTGTATATGATCATGAAAAAGATTATCGGACTCGGATTCTTCTACTCGACGAAATTGTAAACTTTTCTCGGGATTGAGAAAATGTAACTTGATTTGGTTCGAATAAAATTGTGTGCTCATGCATCAATAGTAAAACAGAGGAATTTGGTGTTTAATAATTTTTAGTATGTCTTTGTAAATCTTTATTATCATCATTTATATATATATATTAATAACAAAAATAAACTTTCAAAAGAAAGGATCTTCAAGGCATTTACTTGAAACACAACGTAAAAATCGTATAAATCTCCCCGGCAGCGGCGCTATTTTAATAAATGTCAAAAGCGTGTCATAATAATATATATAGTATTTCCCGTTAGATGTAAAAATTACTTTAGAAAAAGTAATAATTAATCTTTCAGATGTCGTATCCACGACGAGAATTGAATTTGAGATTTACGTTAATGTTTTTCGTTTGATGCTTGATTATCTTCTTGTTTTTGGTTTGGTTTTAAAACTAATTAAAATGATAAACTAAATTAATACTAAGTAATATTTAAAACTTAGCAAAGAGATCGAAGATATATAATAAAAAAGGGATATTTAAAACTAATTATTTTCTCACAACGTTGGTTTATTTTGAAAACAATTTTTATTAAAATATTAATTACTAGATTAATGCCTAATTATTCTTACGGCTTTTGCCCGTTCGAATAATCAAAAAACTAATCTAAATAATCCGTAAATTACTAATCAACAATTACTTTTTAATCCACACTTAATTCACAAAACACTACTCACTTAACAAGCATATATAAGAACTACTCACTAATCTTGCTAATAGAAAAATAAGCAACAATAGACATAATAAGCTAATTAAATCCACAACTACAAAATATGGAAGTGAGAAATAAGGTAGAACCTGAGTGATGAACCGATAACGACAATAACCACTCGATTATATAAACCAAGAAAAAAATGCCAAGTTTATTTCTTTATTAGACTTTATTTTACTAATTAGATCATAAAGTTATAAACTTTATATTTAAAAAGCTAGTAAATTCTAGTAAAGCTCTAAACTTAGAAAATAAGCTAGCTTATACAACCCTTAAGCTCCTCGCCTCGGTGTAGAAGGTTTCATCAAAACAAAACAAGCAAAGGTTAAGTTGAACAAAATATATAATTATAAGCTAGGAATTATAAAAGACGATAAGCTAATAAAAAAACTCTAGATCTAAATCTAACCGAAACTAAGGTGTTCAATCAAGTGAACGCGGAGCGGGTATGTTTAAGGATTAGATCTAAGCAAATAAGACAAAAAGCAAAAGCCAATAAGCTAGAAATAAGCTAATCGACTAAGCTAAGAAGTAGCTTATCCGAAATCTACAAGACAAGAGAAAAGCTTAAATAAGCTAGATCTATACTCCTAAATAAGCTCAATTCGAATAAGCTAGGATAAGATAAGCTTATCCTAATCAATAAGCTAGGAGAATAAGGTACTTCAAAAATAAGCTATAAGTAAATAAGCTAAAGATAAAAACTTTTTAAGAAAATAAGCAAAAAGCCCAAAATAAGCTAAACGAATAAGCTTAAAAAGCTTATATGAAAAGATTAAACAAAAAGAAAAGGATCAAAAATAAGTTATGCTTATTTCAAAACTTATATAAGCTTAAGATCTAATCGAATAAGCTAAAGGAGCTTATTAGATTATTTGATAATAAGCTATGAGGACAATAAGCCAAAATAAGCTTATTTAGAAATAAGCTAAAAAGAAAAGAAAAAGAAAAGAAAATAAGCCAAGAGAATAAGCTAAGTAACACCAACCTTAATAATCATCATCTTTATTAATTAAAATAAGCAAAGTACAAATAAGCTGGAGCAATAAACTCCTACAAAAGCCTAGTTTACACAAAAATAAGCTAAAACTAATTACCTACACTACTTGTAAAAAAAGCTATGACAATGACTCATTTTGGTACATTGAATTCTATACCCTAAGACCTCCTTTTATACACTAAGGAGTCCTACAAGGCTTACAATACTTTCCTAAGTTATCATGATCTTTTAAACAAATAACTTATACATATATTTTACAAAAATAACTCAATACTTATCTTTGTAAGTATTCTTGTTCTCCAATCCTTTCTCTTCTCTGATATGTCTTTGATCTCATCTTTGACAGCATTAATCCTTCCAGCAGTTGTAATAACTCAACAGTTGTAACTGAGCACAAGCAGTATTAACTACTTAGATGTTTACTCTAGCAGTACTAACATACACTAACAGTACTAACTTTAGTACTAGCAGTAGTAACTACTTAGTATATTTTCAGTCTTTATCTCTGAGCAGTCTTAACTTCTACTAGCAGCAATAACTTTATACTAATAGTACTAATTATACTAACAGTAGTAACTAGCAGTAGTAACTTTATACTACTAGTACTAACTACTTAGCATAATTTTCATTAGTATTACCAGCAGCACTAAGTTATGCTTGACAGCACTAATATATACCTGAGCAGTAGTAACTCTAAGAATCATCTTGAAGTCTTTTAAACCCAATAATCCTCCCCTAAACTTGATGTTCATCTTCTGAATCTTCAAGTTTCTTCATTAAAAGTCTTCATCACTATCAGAAGGATGCATTCAAACACTTCATTGACCCTTTTCCTGCTTTGTCATGAGTTTGAGTAGTTGATAGCACATCTCATTCCAATGATCAAATTGAAGTTTCTTGTTGAGCATATTTGTGATTGTTATTGGTGTGAGGGGATATCTCTTCTCAACTAACATAAAGATATGAAGATTTTTAAATCTTACAAAGTGCACTCTACAAGAATCAAACAGCTTCCAAACAGTCACTTTGTATCCCTGTAGACTCCTTCATACTTCACTCTTTATGTCAGGTTCAAACATTACTTTTAGATCACCCCAGAACACTCTTTCATAATCATCCTCTGGTGTTGTATTCCCATATTTAGTTTTCACCAACTTCTAGAGAGTCTTTAAATCTTCTTTATCAATGTTCTGAAGCATCTTAATCATTGATAAATACCTATTTGAATTTCCATAAGCTCTTATCAAGTGATATAATCCTTTCTGTCCTTCTTTAACAATCTTATACTCAACAATCATTGTAGGTTTGGTAGCCAAAGGTATAGCATCAGTTGCTATTTCCTCTTTATCTTGAACTATCTCCATATGCTTTTTCATCTCAGCTTCATCATCTTCTTTAGCTTCTTCATTCTTTGTCTTTTAGAAGATTCTTATTTCTGCTCATCCCTGCTCTTTTCTTACCAATTGATTTCTTTTTGCTGCCTTCAGCTTTCTTTTCACTGCTTTTTACTTCTTCAGAATCCATGGGTTTAAAATTGTTTATCCAACCCATTGTCTTATCAAAAGCCTTTTGGATTTCTTCATAACTCTTATTCTTTAACTGGTTATGAGTAAATCCTCCCATATTCTTCAAATAAGTGCACATTTGATTCTTTTTTTGACATTTTGTTAGTAGCTTTCGTCTCTTTTCTTCTGCTATTAACTTAGCAAAGTGTCTCTTCCTTTCATTCATTAGTTCCATAAACAATTTTGACTTTTCTTTAATAGTCAATTCACCTTGCTCTTGCTCCTGTAATCTTTTACACAACTCATAGTCAACATCCATCATGGCTTGCACATTGTCCCATTCTTCAATTTTTGCTAAATTGGCTTGTTCTTGTGATTTAACATTCTCTCTTTTAAGCCTTGCTGCTTCTTGTTCTTCAGCATCTAGCCTTCTTGCAAGCTCTTCATCAAGCCTTATTTGATCCTTTTTATTCAAAGGAACTTCAAGTTCAACCATCTTAGCTTTCCCTTTATCCTTAATGCTTGAAGAAGATACCGATGTTGGTGTTCTTGTTGTGGTTTCACCAGCATCTCTAAATGTAATGCCTTTAGCTTTAGGAATTGTTAAAGGTGCTATTGTGACTGTACTCTGTATTGGCTCTTGTATCACAACCTTAGATTTTGCACTCTTCAATTCAGCCAATGTTTGAGCTAAGGTAATCTCTACTTTAGTTATAACAGGTGGTGACACAACAATAGTAGAGGAAGCAGCACTAGTTTTTATCTCATTAGTAGAAACTATTTCAGCAGTACCAACTGGAATTGTAATACCAGCAGTAGTAAGTATTTCAACATCACTAACCTTTCTAGTAATCACATCATGCTCTTTTTCAATCATATCATTTTCAGCAAAAACTTCATCACCAATAAGAGCATCTGTGTCAAACACTTCTTTATCATCTGACCTCCCCTAAGTTTCATCAACTAAAGAAACTTCAACATCCTTGTTAATATCTTCAATACTCCTCCCTGTTTGTATGCATCCTCTTGAGCACCCAAACCTTCATTATTTGAGGATTCGACTCTCCTTGTGGTACCAACCCTGTACAATCTTTTAGGCTTATGAGTTCTCTTGCTGGCCTTCTTCTCAAGCTTCTTCACCCTACTTTTCAAACTGGCTATCTCTAAAGCCTGAGCTGTCTTTGTAGTCTCTAAGGCAAGAACTCTATTAGATAATTTGGTACAAAGGTTCATCAATTCATGAAGTTGTATTCTATCCTCACCACTTTGAGATGGATCATAGGAATGTTTAGGCACAGACTCCTCATTTGTCTCCTTTTCAGTCATAGTTATGTAGAAGCACTAGATTGAGAAACCTTAATGTCCTTTCTCTGCTTCCTTCTAGACTGTTTCTTCTGGCTTTTAGATATAGATGGTTAAGTAGGAATGGGTGTCTGTTAAGAATTAGTAGGAATGTCTGAATCTACACCCTCTTCTTGATTAGCTTTAACCATCATTGTTGCAAACAGGGGTGTTACTCTCCTAGAAAAATCTTTTCCTTCTCTTTTCATGTTGGCAAAGATTTTCTTTGTGTGTGAGGGGTTAACATAAGTCTCTTTATGATGTGACATATCACCAAGCTGTTGATTAATAAACACTTGTACAAATCATGGATACATCAAAAATTTAACCCCTCCCTTAAAGTGCTTTACCATAGCATCAAAAATATAATTGGACAGGTTAAATTTTTTGTTTATGGCGAAGCATATGATTGTAGAGGCCATAGTGCTACTGAATTCGTTCCATGCAGTGGTCTTAGCACTAAGGCATTACGTAATGATATGTATCAAAAACTTCTATTATGGAGAAAAGAAAGCTTTATAGAATGTAAGTTTTGGAGAAGGTTTTTCATACCCCATTCTTGCCAGTTCTTCAAAGACAGTATCAATTGGAAAACAATCATTACCACCTGCATCTTCTAAGTTAAGATCACTTCTAATACTTGTCTCTGTGATGACCACATTCTTCTTATCAATTAGGGCTTGTAACTGACGTTCTCCATTAACCATCTTTACCTTTGCTATTGCCTAGAACTGTTCAATGCAAGATGTGTAGATAGTAGGATTGACAGTTAAAGCATAACGAATTTGGTTAGCATTCAGAAAATTAATAATTTCATGAAACCCATCACTTTCAGCAGATTTTTCCAAGAATGCGACCACGTTGTGAGTGGCAGGAAAAGTTAGGGTTGACATTGTTTTGTGTTTTGATGATTAAAGATGAAATTAAGTTAAGGTTTACGTTTAGAGAGCGTTTGAATGATTGAAATCGAATAAAGAATCGAATGAAACCCTAAATTAAAGTATTTATAAAATCATCCTCAGCAGCATTAACTTAAACTGACAGCACTATGTTAAGCCTAGCAGTATTAAGTTTTGCCTAACAACATTAACTTATGCCTAACAGTAGTAAGTAACCCGACAGCAGTAACTCAACAACATCAACTTAAGCTTAGCAGCATTAATGTATAGCAGCAGTATTAACCTAAAGCTAACAACATTAAGTTTGAGTTTCCAGCATTAATTTCAATTTCATTATAAAAAGCATTTCCATCATTAATATTAATTCTTACAAGCTCTCTTTCTGTTTAAACTCACAATATCTCTCATTTCTTTTTCTCCCTGAAACACTCTATCTATTTTTCATGCACACATCTCTCTTTATGTTTTTACTCACTTTTCTCTTAATTCTTTTTCTTACTCAAACACTCTTTCTGTTTTTATTTCACACATCTCTCATTTTGTTTTTCAGCTCACTAATTCTCTCTTTTCTTTTTCTCACCAATTCAGACAGTTTTGTACAATGTACCATCAATTCCATTAGTTTCATACTGTTCTCCCCACTTTCAAGTGTGTTAACTCTTGAGAGAGGTGGATCATTGGACTATCTAGATGCAGCCTCAAACCTAGTTTGAGCATCTGCAACCCTAATATGGTAACTTGGCACCTGGGACCACTACCTGAACCAGTTCCCTGAGGAAAAGACTCATTAAGTGTTGCTATGGATTGGGTCCTATTTATGTTACCACTATCCTGCTCTACTTCTAAGCTAGAAGTAGTAGTGGCAGCCCTTTCTATTCTGTCTTTCCACTCCTTATAGACAGTCTCATTTGCAACAAGGTGAATAGGTCCACTTAGACTAAGATATCTTAGTGATCCTTTTGGCTTGCCTAGGATTGTGGGTCTTTTTGGGTTGAAATGATGATTAAAACAGTGATTGGTTCTTTATTAGAGTGTTAAGCAAGTGTGGATGTGTGTTGGGGATCAGTGGGTTGTATTGACCCTTCACCCACTGCTGCTTATTGTTACATTCCCTTTCATCTAATCTTAATTATCCTCCCCTCAAACAATACTTCAGAGATTGAGTAATCCAATGTTAGCAATTAGAAAGTTAAACCTGCTAACATCAAAAGCCTTGGTGAGAAGATCTGCAACATTGTGATCTGTGTGAATCTTGATAACTTGAATCAACTTCTTCTCATAAGAATCTCTGATGAAATGGTGCCTAATCTCAATGTGCTTGGTTTTAGAGTGAAAAACTAGATTCTTCATAATACAAATGGTGCTTTCATTATCAATGTAAATCTTGGTGTTTATGAAGTTGAACCCATAATCAAGCATTTGATTTTGAATCCATAACACCTGTCCACAACAATTAGCAACAGCAACATACTCTGCCTCAGTAGTAGAGTTAGAAACTATAGTCTGCTTCTTGCATTGCCATGAAATCAATCTTCTTCTAAGAAATTGACAACCTCCTGTTGTGGATTTCCTGTCTAAGCTAGCTTTAACATAATCACTATCAGAAAAATCCTCCAAGTTAAATGGTGAATCTCTAGGATACCAAAGTCCCAATTTAGGTTGACCTTTCAAGTATCTAAAAATTCTCTTCACAGCATGAATATGTGAAGTCTTTGGTGTAACTTGGAACCTTGCACAAGCACAAACAACAAACATTATGTTAGGCCTAGAAGCTGTTAAGTACATCAATGATCTGTACAAATGAACATCTACAGCTTCAGCTTCTTCATCCTTAACCAATGCCTTATAAATCTCCTATTGGAGTGCTTGCTGTCTTAACAGTGGCAAAATCAAGCTTCTTCAATATTTTAGCCACATATTTGTCTTGGCTAATAAAGATTCTATCCTCCTTCTGTTGTACTTGTAATCCTAAGAAGAAAGTAAGTTCCCTCATAGAACTCATCTAGAACCTCTTGTGCATCAAACCTTCAAACTGATCACATAAAGACTTCTTTGTGGACCCAAAGATGATATCATCAACATACACCTGTACTAACAAGATATCACCTTTATCCTTCTTTATGAACAAAGTTTTATCAATAGTGCCTCTTCTAAATCCATTTTCAATTAAGTAGGTAGATAAGGTCTCATACCAGGCTCTAGGAGATTTATGTAGACCATATAAAGTTTTTTCTACCTTATACACTTTGTCAGGGAAATGTGGATCTTCAAAACTTGGAGGTTGACACACATATACCTCCTCTTTAATAGTACCATATAAAAAGGTACTCTTTACATCCATCTGGTACACAATAAACCCTATAAATGATGCATAGGACAAAAATAACCTGATTGCTTCTATCCGAGCAATAGGAGTAAAAACCTCGTCATAATCAATTCCTTCTTCTTGAGTATAACCTTATGCAACCAGTCTTGCTTTGTTTCTGACTACAATTCCTCTCCCATCTTTCTTATTTCTAAAGACCCATTTAGTTCCAATTGCCCTCTTGCCATTAGGTAAATCCACCAGAGTCCAAACCTTTTGAAGTTTAAATTGCAGAAGCTCCTCTTGCATTGCCTCTACCCAGATTGAATCCACCAAAGCTTGAATCACCTTTTTGGGTTCTTTTTGAGAGAGAAAACAGGCAAATAAGCAGTTTTGATAATCTTTGTGATTTGTTCCCCTCTGCTTATTAATGTAACTAACCATAGCATGTTCATCAGAAATCTTGGTCATTCTCCTTGTTTGAATAGCTGAATTTAAGTCTCCAATGATCTAGTCTTTAGGATGATCCTTGTCAATTCTGGTTGTGGGAATAGGACTGACATTCATGGTTGTTTCTAAGTTGTTGAGGTCAGCTTCTGCACCCACATCTTCATCATCATAAGCATTACCAAAAATTCTAGTATCATCAATTGAAAATTATGTGGAAGAGCAAATGCATTTTTAAAAGGAGAAAATCGTTCAAATAGATGATCCTCAAATGCATTAGAAGCTTTAGCAGCAATAACTAGTGATGATGGATCATCATTAGTAAAAGTTGGTCCAATAGCACTAACAGGTCTACCAACAGTATTAAAACTATTAGTACTGTTAGTCTGCTTTTCTTGTTGAAGTAGCTTTCAAACTCACTTCTTGTGTCTTGTTCATCCTCATCACCTTTATCAGAAACTCCACTTTCATTCACTTCTGTAGGCTTCATACCAACATCTTTTTCACTGTCCTTAGGACCTTGAGAGATTAATAGATCAGTTGTGCAGAAAGGTATCAGGATGTACTCTTGTTTAGGTTCTATCTTCTTTTTAGCTTGACCTGCAACAATGTTATCTCTTTTTCCTGCAATACCATTAGTTTGATTTCCTGCAATAACTGGCACATAGTTCATAGACATTGTCAAAGAATCAACATCAAAAAGCTAGCCTGGTCTATTTCCTTTCACATTAGGTGCATTTTTAATAAATCTAATGTTTAATGTCTCTTCAACTATTCTGGTCCTCTTGTTAAATACTCTCATAGCCTTGCTAACCACAAAGTACCCAACAAAAAATCCCTCATTAGCTTTTCTATCAAACTTGTCTAGATTATCCCTGGTATTTAAGATGGTAACAGGACACCCAAAAGGTTTCATGAAGTCTATCAATGGGGTTCTTCCACGAATAAGTTCATAAGGTGTCTTGGTATGAGGCTTAATGACTAAGACCCTATTTAGTACATAGCAATCAATATTAACTACTTCATCCCAAAAGGTGATTGGCAACTTAGAGTCAACTAACATAGTTCTTTTAGCCTCTATCAGTGTTCTATTCCTCCTCTCAGTGACACCATTCTGCTGAGGAGTCCTAGCAACACTAAATTCCCTCTTAATACCCTTCATTTCACAGAATTGTTCATTATACTATTTTTGAACTCAGTTCCATTGTCACTTCTGATAACTTTTACTTTGTGGTCAAGTTGATTTTCTATTTATGTTATAAAGGTCTTTAATATCCCACTAGTTTCATCCTTAGTGGCCAAAAAGAATACCCAAGAAAATCTACTAAAGTCATCAGTGACAATTAGGTAATAAGACTTTTTCATTAAACTCTTAACATTTGTAAGACCAAATAGATCCATGTGAAGCATATGTAAGGGTTTGCTGATTGAGTTCACAAGTTTGGCCTTACATGAGGCTTTGTGTTGCTTTCCTTTCTGACAAGCAACACAAGAATGATCATATTCAAAAATCTTTGAGGGTAAACCTCTTACAAGGTTTCCCTTAACCAGTTTGTTTATATTTTTGAAATTAATGTGCCCAAGCCTCCTGTGCCATAAATTGTGGCCTTAGCAAAGAGACAAGTTAAACCTTAGTGGGAACAATACTCTTTAGTTCAACACTGTAAATGTTATCCTTTCTTGGAACTCTCAGCAAGACTTGACTTTCATCAAGTAGCTTAAAGTCAGAAGATAAGACTAGACATTCAGTGTCAGTAAAAAGAACATTATTCTTTTTGTCACAAATTTGTGACACACTGAACAGGTTATACTTAAGCTCCTTACAAAAATACACATTATCAAAATCCAATGTTCCTGTTTTGATTTTACCTTTTCTAGAAATTCTACCTTTACCATCTCCAAAGGAAACAAATCCACCATCATAATCTTCATACTCAGTAAGATAGCATTTGTTTCCAGTCATGTGCCTAGAACAACCACTGTCAAATACTCCTTTTTCCTTGTACTCCTTCTGCTGTGGGTTGCCCTGCACATAAAATAAGAGAATTAAGCTCTTTTGGGGATCCAAGCCATTATAGACTTGGATCTGCCTCGTGCATCAATGTAAGAATATTTCTTGAAGTATTTGATGCACTATTGTTTTTATCTTTCCAAACCCAGCATGCTGAGGCCTTAATAGCATTAACCCCTTTTTACTTATTTTCACTTACTACTGCTCTATTCCTAGCAGTAGTATCTTTTACCCTGACAATATCAACCTTTTTATTGAAAATACTGTTTTTGTTTACTAAATACTTGTTAAATTGCCTTGTGACCTGTGAATATCCCTTTTTGTAAGCATTTGATATTGGTCTAGGATGATTCACAGTTGTTTTTGAGCCAGCAGTATTAACTGGTCTGACAGTAATATTAACGCTTGCACCAACAGTATTAATTTTGCCAGACCTGATTAATACTACTTGTGAAACAAATCTTCTATTAGGGTGAGGGTAAGTCATTTTATTAGCAAAGTTCTTGTGATTCACTCTACTTGAGCTGTTCTACACTAGTCTTATAACCTTTTTATCACACACATAATGAAGATTCTCAAAACTACCACAAATAAAACAAGCTTTATTAATCATTTTAAAGTCACTTCCTAGTCTTTGGGACATAAGATTGTTCTAGTTTCTTTGGTTCCCTCTAGGATAGTGTTTGTTTTGTTTAGGTGTTTCTACCTTCTCTACTATTTCCCTAGCAGACTTAACAAATTTTATCTTTTCAGTGCTAGGTCTAACAGTTTTATCCTCAACATTAGGTATAAATTCTACCTCACTATCATCATCAGAATTCCAATCCTCAATGACTGGAGGTCTAAAGCTGTTCTTCCTAATAGTTTTAGGTTCTACTGCATCCCCATTATGTTTTACATCAGCAGACTCATGTTTTGACTCAACTTTCTTAACATTACTAGGTGTAACAACAGTAATAACATCTATATTCTCACTTTTAACTATTTCATCCATAAACATTAGATCAGGTTTTAAGGGAATGAAGTTCCCTATATAAGGTGGGGGAACTGCAAGATATCCCTTATCAGATTTAGACTTATTATACTACTGATTTTCTAATATTACATATGAATTCATAAAACTTTCTACTGCATGAGAAGCTACATTATATCCTAGTCCTGTTTTAAACTTGTCGCATACTTGACTTTCCAGCAAATTGTTCAAAGATTTAGATGAATTTTGAAACTTCTCTAATGTTAGTTTTAACTCATCTCTCTTTTTTTCTGCTTTTTCCAATTTCTTTTTGTTTTCAACTAAAGCATTATTACTTAGTTTAACTTCAAAGTTTAAAACATTAATGCTCTCTTCAAACACAGCCTCATTTTTTGTTAGGATCACATAAATGGACCCGAACAAAGAAGCTTCGGTCACTCGAAGATACAAGACAAAAGTCTAGCTCGTTAGTTGGTTAATTAATTAATGTTTATTAATGTAATTGGGCTGACAAAGAAAAAGCCTGAAAAGCCCAACAAAAGCCTAGAATGGGCAGAACCTTGTTAGTATAAATACACCTAGTTTAGTCAAAATTAGGTTAGACAATATAGCTAGTCATTATATTATTGTTAGGGTTTCTAGCCACCAAAAAGGTTTTTCTTTCAATCATCAATAAAGTCTTTATTTTCCTGCATCTTGATTCTGCACATCATTGTTAAGGTTTGTATGAATGATCATGGAACCTACAATTGGTATCAAGAGCCTACAAGATTGATGAATTGATTTGGTTTGTGTTTTTTTTACTTTTGATTTTCGAAAAAAAAGGAGGGTTTAGATTTCTTTGTTTTGATTATTTGTTTGTTTTTGATTCTTGATTCAAAGATGGTTTATATTTAATCTAATAACAATCAAACCATCTTGATTAGCAATCAACGATCTCGTAATTTTCTTTTGTTCATTTTATTGTTCGAATTGATTAAAAAAAAGAGGAGTCGAGATTTTTTTCTTATTGTTTGAGGTTCGAGCTAATCATTGTTAAGGTTGTTCGTGTTGTTAAGCAAGAAAAAGGTCTTTGGATTCGTGTTTTGTGTCCACCGAACAAGCAAAAGGATTTGACGATCGAACGAGTTCAAGTCATCAAGCTTCGAAGAGTTTTAGTCTTTTGAACAGAACTAGTGGAAATCAAGGCTATTATGGGAATCCGAACGATGCGATAAAACAAGGAGGACTTGGTGAACCGAACTAGTGGCATTCAAGGTTGGACCGAACGAGTGGAATTCTTGCTAGGACCGAACGAGTGGAAAACAAGGAGGATCGAACAAGCAAACCCCTTGGTGAACCGAACTAGTGGCATTCAAGGTTGGACCGAACGAGTGGAATTCAAGGACCGAACGAGTGGAATACAAGGAGGATCGAACAAGCTCACACCATTGAAGACCGATCGAGTGAAAGTTTCAAGGACCGAACTAGCAAAATCCTTTGAGGACCGAACGACCAAAGTCTAGTGGGAACCGATCTAGCATTATCTAGTGGGGATCGAACGAGCTCAACTCCTCAAGGACCGAACGAGTTTAGACTTAGAGAGCCGAACAAGCTAGATTCTAGTTAAACCGTATTTACGAGTGAACCAAACCCAATAATCAAACAACAACAAAAACATAAACACAAATCAAACAAATCAACAATCACTTGCGATCCGTTCATTCATACTTAAATTAAAATGGGATCCAATGAAGAAACAAATGCAGCAGGTACCGATACTCGTCCACCTATGTTGGTTGAGAGTGACTACGATTCTTGGAAGATTCGTATACACAGGTACATTCGAGGCAAACCCAATGGCAAGCTGATATGGAAATCCATCCAGAATGGACCTACACCTCACCCTATGATCACTGATCCTCCACCTACTGATTCTACTGTTGTGCCCGCACCGAGGAAGAAACTTGATTCTGAATTCAATGAAGAGGAAAACAAACTTGAGATGGCTGATACTCAAGCTGAAATCATTCTTAGTCAAGGTCTTCCCAGACACATCTTCAACAACCTAAATCAAACAAGCACTGCAAAGGAGATTTGGGATAATGTGGAGTTGCTTATGCAAGGATCAGGTAGGACTCTTCAACAAAGGAAGGAAGATCTGTTTGATGAGTACGAACGCTTTCGTGCTATTGGAAACGAATCAATTCATGACTACTTTGTGCGTTTCCACAAGCTTGTGAATGACATGAAGATTACTCAGCTCAACATTCCAACTCATCAGATGAACACCAAGTTTGTCAACAACCTTCCGGCCTATTGGGGTAAGTATGTGACTAATGTCAAACAGAACATGGATATCTCAACCACACCTTATGTTCAGATCTATACTCATCTCAAAGCCTACGAGCCTCATGCCAAAAAGACTCTCAAGAAACAGGAGCAGTCTACAAGTATTGTTGATCCACTGGCCTATGTTGCTCACACCACATCTGCACCTGCTCTTTCATCACCCTCAACTCCTAGTCCTCAACCTACTGCTCAGTCTCCGAATGACGCTTTGATGGCCACTATGACTCAGATTGCTAATCTCTTAAGTGGTTTCCAAAAGCAGTTTCCACCCACCAACAACCAGCTCCGGACTTCCTCCAACTCAAGGACTCATGCTACGGTGCATGATGGTCACATTGTTACTGAACCAATTCAGAGGAAAGCTCCAGGTAATGTTGGTAATACAGGTGCTAGAGGCAAGAAGGTGATATGTTACAACTGCAGAGGAGAAGGACATGTTGCTAGGCAGTGTAAAGAACCCAAGAGAAAGATGGACTCTCAGTACTTCAAAGATAAAGCTTTACTGATGGAAGCTAAAGAGAAAGGAGATGTGTTAGATGCTGAAGCTGAAGCATTCCTCGCTGATGTGGAATGCACCGCACCTTATGATCAACCTCAGGCACTGACTACAACAAACATGTTTCAAGCCAATCATGAGGATGCATATGACTCAGACGTGGATGAAGGCCCCAATGCTGCTGTCGCTTTCATGGCCAACTTGTCATCCACTAGTGCAACCAACAATCCAGTCAATGAGGTACACTCCAATGACAATCAAATCTTTGATAATGTGGATTATCAGTTGAGTCAGGAGATGCACCAGGAAGAACATTTAGACTCCGATGCTGAGACTGAGATTGATGACAATACGATCCCGTATCATCAGTATCTTCTTGACACCGAAGCCCAAAATGTTCCAACTGAGGTATCTGCTGACACATCTGATAAAGTTTCTATGATTGCCATCTTAACTGACTTGCAAACCCAACTAGACGGACATGCTAAGGTTAACCAAGAAAAATGTTTGGAAATTGAGACCTTAAAAATGAGCTTCTTCAATGCAAGCAAGAAATATGTCGTCTAGATACCCACAAGGTCAAACTTGATCTTGAAAACAAAGTTAGACAGGAACAAGCCCTAGTGATTCAGCGTAATAAGCGTAACGCTGAACTTGTGCAAGAAAACGATTTGCTTAAATCCACTCTTTCAGGAAAAGAAAAATCAATTGCATTTTTACAATCTGAAAAGGAAAAGATTTTATTCTGAGAAAAGGAACTAGCAGATAGTTTCTAGATGAAATAGTGTGTTTAAAAACTGCTATACAAAAGTTGCAAGAGACAGTGTTGCAAAGATTTAACATGTGCCAAACAAAAAAACTATTCCATGCTTTCAAAGAAACCTAAAAAAGCAACCGATGACTTGCACAAGGACATCTTAGGCACTCGCAACCCAGGTCTAGGTTATATGGCCAAGCGTGCTCAACCTGTTTTGTACGATGCTGATACCTTTTTGCATCCCGCCCACCATCCTGTAAGCATATGGAATAGTGAAGATGTCTTGGTACACCAAGTGGTTAGCATGAAAAAGATGAATGAAAAACCAGGACATGTTAGACCCGCAAAACGACTTCTATGCACAAGCTTAATGCCCTTATGTTCGTTCCTTAGAAGGAACTATCTGGAGATCAGGTGTATTGGACATTCTGCCAACGAAATTGCTAGTTATGTAGTAAACCAGCCACACCTGCTCTCCTTTTTTCATATAAAGTCCACTCCAAGTCAAGTACTGGCCAATCTTCAAAAGTTAATGTAGTTTTTCATCAATTTAAAGGTTTCATAAAAGAAAGAACAACACAAAGACCAGATATGTTTCTGAATGGTGTTATGATTATGCAAAACAGTTTGTTGAACAACAATGGTACATTTTACGACATTTCAAAAAACATATCCAATCTGCTAATGATACACTTATCAAAGAAGTAAAAGATATGAACAGATTTTTGATGGACTTGGATGCGGAGTATAAACAATGTGTTCTTGAGAACAGGAACTGACCTTAGAGAAGAAATCTTTTAATCCAAAAATGACTGCTTAATTGCTGAATGTTTAGAAAAAGATATCTGCTCTATTGTGCTTACTTTCGATATTGTTGTGCCCCCTAGTTCGAATTGCCTTTGCAAAGATCTTAGATCTGTATGTGATAGGGAACACACTAGTTCTTGAACTTGAAGCTGAAAGTTTTAAAAAAAAAAGATGGTCATTGAATTCTGAGAAACGTAACTCTCATTTACAAAAACCCATATTTGATTTAACACTTAAAGTTCAAAACTATAATCAGTGCATAGACCTTCTTAGTCGCCAATGAAATTTTCTGAAATTAACAAGTTAAGAAAACAGCTTCAAGGGTAAGATGACACTATCAGGAATTTAGTATGCTCAGTATCATCATCATGAGGTGTTGAAGGTAGGTTCCACTGAAGGTAGTTGAGACCAACAGGCATTAGAAACTGGACAGAATTCAGTTGAAGTACGATTACCTCCCTTAGGATTTGCTAGTTGGCCTTAAGGTAGAAAACGTGAGTCTGCAAAGACGGTATGGATGAACTGTCAAAGGCGAATACTCACTCACGTACTGCGTACACTGAAAAGCTTAGTGCCTTAACTGCTGAAAATACCAAGCTGAAAGCCCAAGTGACTGGTAAAACAAGTAGTGGACCTTCAACCTCTGAGAAACCCAAAGTACTTGCTTCAGGGATGTATACCAACAGTTCAAAGTACTTTCACTCCAAAAAGAGCCAACTGGGTAAAAACCAACCCCGTTTGCATAGGGGAAAAGCAAGTTACTTTTCAGGAACCTCCCAGGACTTCAAATAGACCCACACAAGAAACACCAGTGCAACAAAAAAAATGCCTAATGTTCCTGTGAATTTGTCTACCAAGACACCTGCCACTGAATCTCGCAAACCTATGCCAAAGAGCCACACTCGGAAACAATCGTATTCTCTGCCCAGTACAAGTGTGAAACGCGAGGAGAGCAGCAGATCACAATAGGAAGTTGAAGGTGTTGATCATAATCAGTTGTGATTCGTTATTTGAAGTTGTGAATACCAAAACCCACCATTGCAAACGTAGTGTGAATCGTACTAAGTAAGGTTTGGAAAGCAACCAGAAATCATAATGTTAAGGCCTCAGTGGGAAAACCACTGAACGACATTTTGTGTTGTATGATCTGTCCTTTAACTAGGTTAAGGAACCCCATTGTTGTGCCTTTAGGAAACTTACCGAGTGTTCTTTCTAGTTCAAAGTTATATGATCTCTAGGTTCAATGATTGTAAACTTAGTGATGAAAGGGCTGGTTCCATGGGGTTATCTGGTATTTTTGATGCTAAGCATGGTACCTTTATATATTTGTTGTTTATAAAAAAATTAGATTAAATGCTTGCAGTTATTACAGACTGTAAACCGGTCCTATCCCAGAGATTTAGTGTAGATTTCAGTGCATTATTTCTATTTACAGACAATGAAGTTGTCTAAGCCGAACCATTTTTCTCATAAACAACTTGTTTTATCAAACATGTTCGGGTTAACCAAATCAAACATTGACACGGGTCATTGTTTGAGGGGGAGAATCAGGTATACTAACAGTTGTTGCAGGTCAAAAGGACGTACTGTTGCTGATTCTATTGCTGAAAGATTGACACGACCAACCGCTTACAAGGTCAAGACAGATTGCAGTATCATTCCTGTCTGGGTGTCTAAAGTTTGTTTCAATTGCTCACTTGATATTTGTGCTATTTCACCTCACCTCATACTTTGAGGGGGAGATTGATACATTTTAAGTCCATTCTAGATCAAAACCATTCACAAGTTTCATACTTTTGATCGGGGGAGAGAATGTGACTTAAACATGTAAATCGGATAATTAAATGATTCGATTGATTCTAAAATGCTAAGTCTCTATCCATGCATTTGCTAAACATCTTTCGATTATCGACGCACATGTGTAGGGGGAGCATAAGTGTTAATATGATCAAAAATGTCAAGGTACCAAAAGTTTGTGTTATACACACGTTCTTGAATATATGACATGAATCTTTTGTTTATGTTCGCTGTAAGTGATCTTATGGAATGATGAGGAAAGAGAGTTGTACACCAGGGAATTCGTATGAATGCTCAATTGCCTGGTCTTCGGACTGCGCCCATAGTGAAGTGGATTTCCATAAATGTACTTGTACAGTTTGGATTTCCCATGGGCATTTCATTAATTTCGGGATATATTCAAACCATCTTCAGTAAGCATTTGATTTAAACTTCGTTTTGCCCAAACAAATTTTATAAGCACATCGAATGTTTTTCAAATCATTTTTGCCACAGGCCTTCTACGGTACTTAATTGTATTAAGAAGTAAAACGCTAAAAAAAGGAATTGTACGGTATAGTCAGCAGATAGTAACTGTACTGACTCACTCTTTACCATTCTATTAGTAGAACATATTATAGTTGTTAGTCTTCGGAAATCTGGTTCTAGAGGAACGGCGAAAATCTAGGGAACCTTGAACTTGGTATTAGAGGAATAGTTGTCACGTGCGGAAAACCTGTCAAGAAGGTTCTTTTAATGAATCTTTCTGATCACAGGTGCAGTATTCATTTGTAATCATTGATTCCTCTCGGAATCAGAGGTTAATGTAACAACCAGATTGAGATAGTTTTATACTCGGTCCCTTCAAATATAAAACCTTTGTGTGTTGGGCCTGTTTTTTTTCTACACAAAATGTTTTTTAGAACACATTAAGTGGATTTTACATAAAAAATATTTTTGTGGTGACTAAAATTGTGCTATCATAGGAATGTTGACTCGAAGTATCCGATGCAAGACATGCTCTTATCCTTACTCAATTTATTTGAAGAATCAAGAAAGCTTTCATACAAAGATTCCGCACAATCTCTGAAAATCAATGTCTTCTTCAAATGCTAACTCGTTATGGAGATTAGAAGAATTTACATCATCATTAGCTTCCAGATTCCAACAGATATGAGCATGTGAGGACTAAAGAAAAATCAGGTATGGCTAAGTCAAAAGTGAAAGAAGATCACAAAAGTATCAGAGAGTAAAGCTTAAACAAGTCAAAGATCAAGATTTCAAGTCATCACATCAAGTTCTGAAGATCATGACAAGGTGTATAAAGATTGAGTTACCAAAGCACAGCAGTGAAGTACACTATCAACAACGAGCTAAAGAGACAAGCACCGATGAGCTTCAAAACAACTTCTCATACCTCATCTAGGAGGAGAGTTAGGAATCACATTAATGGGACCCGAACAAAGAAGCTGCGGTCACTCGAAGAATACAAAGACAAAGGGTCTAGCTCGTTGTTGTTAATTAATTAATGTTTATTAATGTAATTAGTAACTGACAAAGAAAAGCCTGAAAAGCCCAACAAATGCCTAGATTGGATGATACTGTTAGTATAAATACAATAGTTTAGTCAAAAATTAGGGTAGGTCCAATTAAGCTAGTCATTAATTATTGTTAGGGTTCTAGCCACCAAAAAGGTTTTTCTTTCATCATCTATAAAGTTCTTATACTTCCTGCATCTTGATTCTGCACATCATTGTTAAGGTTTGTATGAATGATCATGGAACCTACATTTTTCTTATAGTGAGCTAGTCTAGCTTCTACTGATTCTAAACCTGCTTTATAAGATACTAAATTAAATTGAGACTTTTTGTAATCTGAAGACAAACTATCATATTGTTCTTTGCGAGTAGCATAAGCTATTACACATGATTTAGAATAAGAATCTACCTCAGAATCTGAACTGGAAGAACTTCCTGAAGATGTATATGCCATTAATGCATAATTTATAGAATGCTCTTCTTCAGCTTGGTAACTCCAATCATACCCTACAATTCCATCTTGAGCAACCAAGGCATTTTCAGTAGGAGTTTCCACTGTTACAGTTCTTCTACTATTCTTTCTTCCTCTGTTTTCCTGATTTTTAGGAGCTCTACATTCTCTTGCAAAGTGACCATTTTTATGACAATTGTAGCACTCCACTTTAGACCTGTCAAATCCAACTCTTTGACCATTTACATCCAACTTCTTGTCTGTCCTCTTGATGAATCTCCTAGCTCTGATTGTCAGCATGGCCATTTCCCATTGTAAATCCATTTCTTCTAGGTCATCAGGATCAATTTGTTCTAGATCCTCTCGTGCAAGTTGAGGAGAATTGGGCTGACTAGCAAGGAAAGCACAGATCATAGCATCACTAAGGTTATCTCTAGATGTAGGATTACTTTGAGTATGAGCAGCACTAACTCCATAAGCAGTGTTATTTGCTTCATTTGTGTTGTTGTTGTTGTTGTTGTTGTTGCTGTTAGTGCTGTTGGAGGACACAAAAGCCACATTTTGTGGATTTTGGCTTGTACTTGATGATCTTGTAAGTTCAGGTTCATATATCTTCAAGTTGTTGTATAAGTCATCCAAACTGATGGTCTTTATTTCCTCTTTGTTCCTTCAGATCAAAGCATGAGTCTTCCATTCAGATGGAAGACTTCTCAACAGTTTTAAGTTCATGTCCTCTTGTGTAATAACTTTGCCTTGAATCTCCAACTGACTAATAAGTTTTTGCAACCTATCAAAAGTTTGATCCATTGTTTCTGAACTTGATCCTGCAAAGTTCTTATATTGTTGCTTGAGTGGAGTTTTCTGAACTTTCTTGGATTCCTTGTTTCCTCCATACCTCTTCTCTATGGCTTCCATGAGCAATTTTGCATCTTTATATGAATGGAACTTTAGTTGATCCTTATTTGGGAGTGCCATCAACAGAATTCCTCTAGCTTTCATTTCATTCCTCATGTCCTGCTTTTCTTCTGCAGAAGTGGGTTCATATTCCTGCTCAACTTCTCTAACAGTTCTCTTTAGCACTTTGTTACCAGTTAGAATTACTTCCCAAAGAGAGTAATCAGTCATTAGAAAGTATTGTTCTATCCTCATTAACCAGAGATCATATTCCCCTGGGTTGAGGATAGGAAGTCTTGCAGTCAGAGTTGTAGAAGTAGTTCCTGCCTCCATCTTATTACTGAGAAATAGATCTAGTATATATTGTTTGCTTCTTCTTATTCAAAGCTTCACAACAAGCTCTCATACCACTTGTTGATCCCAATGAACAGATCTTAAACTCCTTAGCTTGATGTAAGGTTTAGTTGTATTAAATATATCAAAGACAACTATGGTAGAAGCTAAGATTGAGAATATCACAAACTATGCGGAATCTAGTTTGTAATACTAAAAAGAACAATGAAATAGTAAAACAATCAAAGACAAACAGTTTATCAAACTTTCAGCCTCAATATATTAAATACGAGTACTCAAAGTATTAGGGTTACAAAAACCTTGAAGCTATGACAATGACTCGTTTTTTGTACATTGAATTATATACCCTAGGATACACCAAGGAGTCCTACAATGGTTACAATACTTTCCTAAGTTATCATGATCTTTTAAACAAATAACTTATACATGTCTTTTACAAAAATAACTCAATACTTATCTTTGTAAGTATTCTTGTTCTCCAATCCTTTCTCTTGTCTTTATCCATTTGATAACATTAATCCTTCCAGTAGTTGTAATTACTCAGCAGTTGTAACTAAGCACAAGCAGCATCAACTACTTAGAAGTTTACTCAAGCAGAACTAACATACACTAACAATACTAACTTTAGTACTAGCAGTAGTAACTACTTAGTATATTTTCAGTCTTCATCTCTGAGTAGTCTTAACTTCTACTAGCAGCAGTAACTTTATACTAACAGTAGTTAACTGCAGGTAGGTATACTTTATACTCCAGTTACTTAACTTATTAGTATAATTTTCATTAGTATTACCAGCAGCACTAAGTTATGCTTGACAGCACTAATATATACCTGAGCATTAGTAACTCTAAGAATCATTTTGAAGTCTTTTAAACCCAACAACAAGGAAAGCTTAACCCCCAGTACATTGGACCATTTAAGATCCTTAAAAGGATCGGTCCAGTGGCATACACACTTGAGCTTTCTGAAGAACTCAGTAATGTCCACAGTACCTTCCACGTTTCTAATTTAAAGAAATGCCTATCCGACGAATCTCTTGTTATAACAACCCAAGAATTTTCATCAACCTATTTTACTATGATCACAATTGTATGGGGAAAATTTTCGCTTTATTACATTACTTGCATTGTCAATGTCTCAGTATGTCATGTAACTTACATAACTAAAGTAGACGAGCTCACGCAACCTATCTATAGAAATCCTATCTTCATATATGTCAAGCAAATATCATAACATGTCAAGTCAATATCATTGATAAGTGCTTAATTACACATATCTTTTACCTCTAAAAACGAGCTTAAATGACCAAAAACAGACAAAAACTGCCAAATATATGTTTGTTTTGCATTTGTATTGTGCAGGAAGTGGATATCATCAAAAAGACAGAAAACCAAGCCAAAATGACAAAACTAGTCAGAGTCAATACTGAAGAATACTATTGGATGCAATCTTAACCCATCTGATGGGCCGGGAAAGCCCAATAGTATATTTATGAAGACTGTGAAGACCAAATGGGCCCTCAATCATTTACAACAGCCCATTTGTGTGCATTTGACAAAGACTGTGAAGACTTTGAAGGCCCAATCCTAGCCCAGTTACAGCCAATCTCAGCCATTGTACACACAAAACCCACTTCATAACCTTATTGGGCCTTAAAAAGCCCAATAACATAAGCCTAAACCTTATTGGGCCCAGACACACTCAATTGGGCCCAATACAAGCCCAATAGCCCAAAACATCTTTTTTATAAAACTCAAGGACCAAAAATGTAAATTTTAAAAACTTGTTTTATAATTAAAAATGAAAAAATAAAGAAAAGGGGCCAAAGATGCCAAGTTTTAAAAGTTGTTTTATAAGAAAAAGAGAAAAATAAAACACAAGGACTAAAACTGCCAAATGGCAGTTTTCTTTTTAGTTATAAACCACAGGGACCTGATTTGCCATTACCCTAAACCTTCTTTGTTTTCTTTTCATAAAACAGAGGGGCCATTTGTGCCACTTTCCAAACTTTGTTATAAACTAAAAAAGGGCTGAAAAAGAAAGTGACAAGAGAAAGAGAGTTGAGGGGCCATTTGTGCCTCTTCCCCATTGTTCGCGTTTAAACCCTGCAACCCACCCCCCGTACCCGCCAAAAACCATACAGCCTTTCCCACGTTTTCAAGCCAATACCACTCTCCCAAGTACCTTTCCAGCTCACCCCTACTCATTCCCACCTTACCCTGCCCCTATAACTCTCTCCCCAACACAAACACTCAACCCCGAAAACCCCATGAATGGTGAGATGAAGAGAAGACCAAATGGAGGGCTAGGATTAAGTGTGAGGCCTTCTACACTCACAGCTAGCACATCCCAACAAAAAGAGAAGGCTGAGAGCTAGTATAAAAGAGCCAAGACCAAGCCGAACAACATCCATCTTGTTTTTACCTTTCTTAGTTTAAATTTTGCTTAAGTTTGCTTTAAATATTATTGTACTCAGTTCTTTTTAAGAGTTCATTGTATTACTTTCAGTTTTAATCAAAGTTAAGTGTTTTTGTGATATTGCATTTTGTCAAAATTCAAACTATCATTTAAGCTGTTTTAATTCTGTTTAACTAGTTTAAATATGTGTTAAAAGTAATTAGAGTTCACTTGTAATCATTTTCCTTAGCCTTTCTTCACAAAAAAATCAGTTAAAAAGTTTTTTATAAATTAAGGGAGTGTTTGGTTTTGACCCAAAATGGGTCATATAGGGTTGTGCATGGGTCAAATGCACTCAGCCAACTTTGGCTGAGTGTGTGGGTTTCATTTAGCCATTTAAATCACCATTGTTAGTTTGAAAATCAGTTTTTATGTTCCTTTTGATATTCTGTCAACTTTCAATAAGCAAAAATGAGCTTAAAGGCTCAAGCTGCTTATGCAGCTTAAGCACACCATTTGTGTGCTTGTTGTTGTTGTTTCTAGCCTAGTTACCAACACCCTTGTGCTGTCCCTTTAAATTACCAAGTTTAAGTCAAAGTTGGTTTTGCAATTTTTTTGAGAATAGCCATTTTTAAGCCCCTTTATCAGCAGTTTTTAATCCTCCTCATTGGCTCATCTTTTGAAAATAAGCTTAATTACACACCCTTTCAATCTGTTTGTATTTGGTTTTGGCTAAAAAGATCTTGAGAGCTTATTTCAATAAGCTCAAAAAGCCCCCTCACTGTTGCATTGCACCTCCCCTGGTGCTGAAACCAATTTTCAGCACCCTTGTTCTAGCTTATTTTGCATTAAGGCTTAGGATCTTATAGCTTTTCTTTATAGCTTAATACTTGTTCTTTAATTCCCCAAACTTTCTCAGCTTAACTCACTCCTTAGCTTAGCTTAATGGTAGCTTAAAGTAGCACTTTTTCTGTTTTCTTTAAAAACTGTTAGACTTAGCTTATTTCATATTAGCTTATCTTAGGGCTTATCTAGATAACTTAGCTTAAACTTAGGACTCCCTTAGCCTTATTAACTGTCCCCCATAATTGTAGCTTATTTTGCAGCTTAAAAAACCAAAAACAAAGAAAAATAAGCTAATAAGCTTATTGAGTTCTGCAGCCCCATAAAAGCTTATTTTTTGGCTTATTCAGTGCTTAAAAGTCATAAGTGCCTTTATTAAAAATGTTCCCCTTAAGCCCCTGAGTAAGTTTGCTTTTGTAAGTTTTTGATAATAAGCTAGTTGGACCCACCTTGTAATCGGGGTCCAACTCAGGGACCATTTGTGTAATTTTCGATTTTCTAGTTAACATTAGTTAGTACCTTTAGTTAGTACCTTGTTACACTGTTAGTCCTTGTTGCTTTACTCTGTTAGTCCTCTAGTTTAACAGCTGTTACTCATTTAGTTAATTAAATAATTAATTTAGGTTTAAATCTAATTAGTTTAATTACTTTTATTTAAAACAGTAAAATTTGGGCATTTTTATATTTTTAGATTTGTTAACTTTTTCTTTATTTAATTTTATTTTTTCAGAATTTTTATAACTTTTATTTTTTGTCTTTTTCTATTTTCTTAGTTTTAATTAGTTTTTAATCTTTAAAAATTCATAAAAAATCCAAAAATTAATAAAAAAATATTTTTCTTTTTTATAAAATTTTCTTTTGTCATTTAGTGTCTAGGAAAAATATAAAATTTAGTAGTATAGGGCTTAATTTTTCTTAAATTTCTGTTTTAGACCCGTTTTACCACCGGTGCGTTTTAAAACCGTTTCTTTTCGTTTCAAATTCAAACACCTCTGTTTTAGTCTAGTTTTTTTATTAATAAGGATTTAATTTTGATTTTAATTTAAGTAGCATGTATTAGTCTTGAATTTTATATTTAGTTTCCCATACCTATTCTGTTCCCCGTATTTAGTAAAAATTTAATTTAGGATTTCCCTAAACAAGTTTTGTTTCGTATTTTTAAGAGCCGATTTCCTATATCTGTTTCCCGTAAGATTAAATTAGGGTTTTATTTAATTAATTTTAGTTGTAATTATATCAGTGTTTTTTTCCATCAAAATTCCCAACATTTTCAATTACTCATCAAACCAATTAATTTCAATTGCAGCCATCGGTTGGAACATACACCACGGGAATATCTCTTCGGAATCTTTTTATTATTGATTTGATTCTTATATATTTAATCTCTTTGTGTAGCTTTTGACCTTTTGCCTTGGTTAAAGGGCATTTGGTTGAGATTTGCATTTGAGTTATTTTAAGTGTATACTATCAGCGAATCAGCCGCCGTAGAGGTGGTCAACCTGAGGGTCAGTTACTAGGAAGATGTTCGCAGGAGAGAGAGTTTGGAGTTTTATTCACGACATCAGGAGGCCCATGATGACCGGGCTGCCGTGAGAGCTGAGATTGAGATATTGAGGAGAGAGAGGCTTACTTACAAGCAAGAGAGCATCGAGACCCGTCAGGCCTTGTCTAGGTCTGAGGCTTACAGCAGGGCACTAGAGGCATAGATTAGAGTGTTAGAGACTCAGGCATATCGCCACGAGTGGCAGCGTCAGGACGCAAATGATCATGCTATTGAGCATATCATGCATACCCAGGCCTTGGAGGCTGGATCATACGTTGACACCTTAGAGGACACTGGTAGTAGTGTCTAGGGTTACCTTTCTATCATATTGTAGCTATACTATATAGCTTGCTAAGTTTTTATGGGTTACTCCCAGCTAGCAGACTGTATAGATCTTTTGTTTCTGTTTAGCTATCATGTATAGCCTACTAAGTATTACAGGGTAACTCCCGACTAGTAGGGCTCTAGGTTTATTTTCATCTTGTAACCTAGTAGTAGGGAATCATTTTGTACCAAACAGATCATGTATGTTTCTAGAATATATATGGAATGTATGTATTATGTCATGTCGATCTCGTGTTGGTTTTATATTTCACTGTGTGATGTGATCTCATTTTATTTATTGTTCATATGTCATGTCACGTTATGATTGTATGAAATCTAACGGGTATTATAATTTCTTGTGCCTTGAAGAACAATGGCAACTGTTAATCAAGGGATGAGTGTCGAGGAAATTGAGCAGATTGTAGCCCAGCGAGTGGCTAATGCTATCGAGGCTATTGCTATTTACATGTCAATAAACCAAACCAAATAACGAGAAAACAAAGTAGCAGGGAATGCTAGCAACAAAAGGAAGTGGGAAGGTGACCACAATGGAAGCTCTAACCAACAACACAAAGGGCATAAGGTGTTTAGGGCACACACTGTTGGGCCAAACAACAAGAAATATGTTGGGTCCCTACCTCTATGCAACAAGTGCAAATGTCACCACAATGGACCGTGCACTGTAAAGTATGGGAATTAGAAGAAAAAGTAAGCTAGAACCTTACCACTATGCACCAAGTGAAATTACCATCATAAGGGTCAGTGTGCACCCAAGTGTAACATATGCAAGAAGATTGGCCATCTGGCCTAATTAGTATAACACCTGCTGCTGCGAAGTAAATCACAACAACTCGACCGTTATGAGTGTGGAGGTCTAGGACACTACAAGAGGGATTGCCTAGAGCTGAAGAATCAAAACCATGGAAACTAAGCTGGAAGTACGAAAGCACGTGAAATGGTGCATGCCTTAGGAGGAGAAACCAATCAAGACATTGATAACCTAGAAAATGATATCAATGCTTAAGCTATATCCCCTAAGAATTCTCGTTGTAATTTCACTTAAATTTCTGTTGTATTGTACGAATGATTTCAAATTATCTATCAAGTTATGTATTACAAAAATTTCGTCAACTTTACTTTCGCTATCTTTTATGCAAACCAAATGGTAACACTATTTTGACAAAAATAAGCGTTGCATCGTTAGCTCCCTCAAATATCAGACAGTTTAATCACCTATGTATATTTGGTGTTCATAGACTGATCATCTATACATTCATGAAGGACCATGCCCATGCTGAGAGTAGTCACCTTAAAACTTTTGTCAAATTTAAAATTTCTATTGATTTTCTTGAGAAACAAAATCTTACGTAAACGTATTTATCACAAGGAACTCTTACACCACCTTACAATAAATTCGACGTCATCCGATGCCAACTACTAAACCAAGAAGCCGAGACACATCACTAGTCGCCCTAGGACAATTCGCTATCAAATTTGCTAGCTGAATGAGTTACGCCAATGTGAGGCGTAAGCCTTTAGAATTCCAAGATTAGCGAACGAGTTATGCCTGAGGTTTCGCCTTGGAAAGGAGTAGTACGCTTTGGAAAACAGGGGAAGCTAAACCCTAGAGATGCTGGACCTTTCAAGGTGTTGGCTATGGTTATAGCCATTGCTTACAAGTTTGAGCTGCCTCGAGAGTTAGGCAGGGTTCACAATATGTTTCATGAAGTGTTATTCTAACAACCCATTAGTCGCTTTGATGGATGGACTTCATATTGATTCAAAGCTCCAGTTTGTGCAGGAACCTATAGAAATCATGGATAGAGAAGTTAAACGGTTGAAGTGAAGCTGCATCCCACCGGTCAAGGTTCGATGGAACTCGAGGAAAGGTCCTGAGTTCACATGGGAATGTGAAGACCAATTCAAGAAGAAGTATATGCATCTCTTCACCAATCGCGCATCTTCTTCCAATGCCATGTCATAAAGCTTTGAGGACAAAGCTCATTTAACACGGAGAAGACATAACACCCCGTGTTTTTAGGTCCTTGTACGATTTCAATTATTAAACCAATTATTTTTAGTTTTGTACGCATTTGTTTTAATACTTGGATTATAGATAAATCGCGTAAGTTAAAAGATACCATTTAACGTAAACAGGCATCAATCGATTCAATGTTTACGTCAAGCAAGTGTTAGATAATTATTTTGAGAATGATTTTTAGCTTTGTTCATTTTATTTTTATCGGTTACGTAAAGTGTATACATTTCACGATAAATTAAGTTTAGGCATTCCCGGAATCATAAAAAAAAATCTACGCTTCAACAAATAACCATTATTATTTCCAATGACTAAAGTTTTATAAAACTTTATCCATAGTATCATATGTGACGCCCCATATAGAAGAAATAAGCCAAGACTTATTCAATTTGCAAGTATACATTCCAAATAAAAACTACATTTAACTTACAACTTACAAATACAAGATAATACTTTCATTTCTTTCATATTATCCAAGATATTTCCCAAGCACACTTCCTTGAATCCATGGGATAATCACCACCTTAGGAGACACAAGAACACTATCATTAAATTGCTAGTTCATGTACAATTAGAGCTAGTAAGGAAAACTAGCTCAAGTATAGTGTTTTTGACTAACTAGTCATCCACATTTTACTCCCCTTTGTTCTTAACATTTGCCCCCAATAATGCCGCCCCCCTTGCTAGTTTCCTTGGTCTTTTTGGTCTTGGTTATAACATTTTACCAGCACATTTTACTTATAAGTCATTCACTAGTAAGAGATAATAACACACTTCAATTCACTTGAGAAAAATCAACTTCTATCCCCCTTTTTTCTCTCAAAAAGCCATGGCTCAAAACAATTATCATAAACAAACCATACAATCTTTTTCTACCACATTTACAAACATTCATACACTATATCTAAGATACCTCAAGGTGTTTTAAAGGCTTGATTAAGTCTTTAAAAGGATTAAGCAAGGAAAGGAAAGATTAGGTTTTTCAAACTAATCTAGGGTTTTCTAAACTTGCAAGCTTGGGTTTAAAATCTAAACAAGGGTTTAGAACATATTTCTCATCATCATACATCACTCTAAGGTTATCTAAAAGCCCTCATCTTTTCATAATTATCATTTTATGTGTATATTAGTTCTATATAGCAAAATCACCATTATAGGATACTTTTAAACATGTAAAATATATTTTTGTACAACTTATTCATTGTTACTGTGTTTTAAATAGAATGAATGATGGAAATATAAGCATGGTATCATGTTGGTTTAAGTGTAAAAAGTATAAGTATAAACTTGTGATCAAAAGTTACTTAATAAAGTTTATGATTTAGAAGTCGTTAAGAACTTGTTACAATGGACTCTGGACAGTATATTGACTAATAGACATTATATATGTAAGCCCATAAGGGTATAAAGTATGAGCAAAGGACTTGAAACAATAATTATAAAAGCAAAAAAGTTATAAAAACAACTTAAAACATATTTTTTACAAATAATTAAAAGGGCTGTTTTGGTCCTGAACTTTTAAGCATGGGTTTTAAATTTTATAAAAATTCTACATCTCATGACGTTTCCAAATATATAAAGAACTCGAAAAACTGACTTATAACGAAGGAGATACGCTAATTACAAGTTTTACGATAATTAATACTTTTATAAAAAGTTACTGTTCATCAGGGACTTTATTTTTAGAAAAACATCATAAATAAATAGAACATTTAATTACGAGAACGTGCTCGAAAGAATTACTAAAAACGGAGCTAAAACGAATAAAATACGACGTTTACGATAATTAAAGTTTATAAAAGTAATTTTATAAACTATGAACAGTAAAATTTACTATTCATCAACAGACCCAAATGTATAAAATGTGATAATTTTGATACATTTTTCAATTACAAAGACGTTCTCAAAGGAATCGCTAAAATCGGGATTAAAACGAATAAGTTATTACGTTTACGAGTTTATGACAATTTAAAATTTATAAAACGCCATGAACAGTAAAAGTACTGTTCATCAGAAGGTCTTAATATATAAAAATGTCATATTTTTATATGTCATCTTAATACGAAGACGTGGACGTAAGAAACGCGCGAAACGGATTTAAAACGGGAAAGTTACGCTATGTTTAATAAAACGATAATTATAAACGTTTTTTTACCTTACTGTAGTACCATCGACACTTAGAACAATAATCTCTTCCTTGAGTTGAAAAGGACCTTTTGTGATTGAATGAAGTAACATTTCACCATTTTCATTTCCTTTAATATAAAGCTAAATACGAGTCTTCCAACTATCATACATGCCTTTTTCAAGCATTGGGAGTCAGTTTTCAGCACCTGCTGCAATAACGTTCTCTGCCATTGTAGCCATTGATGAATTGAGTGTGTAGTCTTTGTATGAAATGATATTACGGATCGTTTTCGATGAAAAGGAAGTGTTGTGTGGTTTGTTTATTGTTGTTTTAGTGATTTAGTGATGAAAAGATTGTATCTTTAAGCAAACCAAGAATAAAGTTCAAAACTTTATTGGTTAATGAGTACTAATGATTAAATCTGTTGCCTTGAAACCAACTAGAAAGCCCTAAAAAATATCAAACCCTAGTTCGGTAACTAGGGCTTATTTAATAAAGGTTCGGCTAGGGCGCTGCTGACATCAAATAACGTCACTTTCTAATATCATTTATCCTATCTGTTTTGCCCATTTTTATATAATTATTGCATGATTTGGTACTTAATTGCTTTAATGTTTATAAATGCGGTAATTCAGGAGTGTTTTGTGAAGATAAGCTAAAAGGCGCATAATTTGGAGCTAAAACGAAGAAATTCGAAGATTGCTGATTTTCTGACCAATACGCCGTATCCAGCATAAGAGATACAACGTATCAGCGCCTCAACTTCACAAGAAAGCGCATTTGACCAATTTCCAATACGGCGTATCATTCTGCTTCCATACGCCGTATCCATCAAAATAACTATTCAAAGATTCGGTAATAAATATAAATTAGGAATGATATCACTGATTGATTGAGAACGTAGCGCGCACTTTAAGGAATCCAGCCCTATACGCCGTATTGGCCTAGCTAGATATGGCGTATCGAGTCTTTTTCAGACACTATAAATAGAAGACTCAAAAAACGAGTTTTCAGTGTGCAATATCATATTCTTTATACCATACTCATTGAAGACGAATTTTAGAAGAGAAGAACAACCACCAAGGTCAAGCATTGATCACGAATCCATAAAAGACATCGTGTAATTTTTACTCTCTTAATCGTTCGATTTCAATTGTTTGATTACGCTTGTATAATTACAATGGTTGTGGGCTAATACCCTCGGGTATTAGCCATCTTAGTGAAAGTTTAATGTTTGGTTTGTTAAAAATCGATTTCTTAATTAATCGTTGATTGTTTAATTATGTTTATAACCTTATACTTGTTTATGTGTTTGAATATGCGACCTATCATTCAACTAGGTCTAGTGATACCTAAAAAGTATTCTAGATACTGGGATAGCTCTCCATATCATGTTTTATATTACTGGACCAATAGGATCACAAATAACGTTCTATCTTTACCTTTTAATTATGAGCTTAGTTGGACCGGTAGGTGACCCGTATATGTTTCAACAAGTATGTTCTTAATTAATTGGTAAAGACTCGAACAATGGACTACCAGTATATAAAACACCGTCAAGCAATAAGTGGGTAAAGTCCTGATAGGCTAGGGTTTTGACAGGATCACCACTGCTTGATTCCCTAAGATAGATTATACTTAAACTAAAAGATGCTTTATGCGGATGCGTTAATTGTGACAGGATTAATCGTGTCTAGGTCTTAGGATGATGTCTCGTCTACGTCTTAGGAATGATATGCCGCTTCGAGATAAGTAAATCATTGCACTAAAACAAACAAACCAACATTGAACTGGATTTAATATGGCTAATACAGTTTTCTATCATTTGGCTTGTACCGCTTTCCTATCTTCTAATTTTCTTCGTTTGTGATTATTGTGTATTGAATTGATATTTGTCACCACCAAACCTGTGCCAGTCTCTTAGGCTAAAACCCCCCATATCATTAGACAACGTATATAGCATAGGTTTAACCTGTAATTAGAATTAACATAGACTAATTAGAACTAATTAAAATACTGATAGAATATAGGATTAGTGTTTCACTCTTAGTGTTCGACACCCTACTTACCGCGAAACTCCATCTTGATCGGGTACACTGCTCGAGATAGACATGTGTTGAACTTATCCAGGCATTTTGAAGCCCTATTCAACACACTTTTTGCTCAAGAACTCATCTTGAAGAATCATCACGAGCAAAACATCAGGGAGTTTTCCGTTCTAATTCTATTTCCCTTATTATTTAATTGTTCTATCTATACAACGAGGACGTTGTATAATTTAAGTGGAGGGATGGAGAATTAGAACGTACTTGTCCTCTTTTTTACAAAATAACATGCTACGTGCTTAAAAGTGCTTAAAAATAGGCCAAATTTAAAATTTTTAGCATGACTTTTGTAAAAAGCACTAGTTATATTACCTAGCGCACTATAACCCTTGATGCATATTGTAAGAATTAAGCCTATTCCGCTTCAAAATGTTTACTAAAAATTCCGCAAAATTATGAGTGTGCCAGTGATGTAGTGGACTTTAGAACTTGGCCTCGTATATCACTCGAAACCGCAATGATGAGTACTATGGACTTAGATGGAGGAACATGTTCAACTGATAAATTTTTAGGATTAAACCAAATAGCCTACATGTCGTAAAATTAACTAACTACACTGGTTAGTTAAACCCCCCGTGTAACTCTTTGTTTACTCTCACTTTTAGAGTAAGATCCTATAGAACAACCTGTTGAGCCATTCTTGTCTTTTTCAAACCAAACATTATATGTTTTGTTACACCTTTACACCTTAGCCTACCGTGTAGATTAAGCCTATTCTTATCAAAGTTGCTAGTTGCTTTCGTGTAAAGTTTTGTATTTCCTGCATCAAAGTGAAATTTTCTATCTCTGTAATGGTCGGGAAATTGCACAATGCAATAGGAAAAATATGTAGCTCGTGTGTTTTGCTACTTTCGCGATTATGAATCATGTCCAAAGAAGAAACGTTACAAGGAAAAAAATTTATTATCCGGATGAATTATGATAGTGAAGATGGTGAAATTACATCGAGATTTATGATGTATTGCAAAAAATGGAAAAAGCAGCAAAAAAAGAAGGAAGAAAAATAGTCGGTTCAAAAGAAGTTTATACCGAAGGAATTATTTGAAAGAATCGATTATTCGTTGATACCTTACAAAAATCAACGATGTAAAGTCTTGTAAAAAGTGGCCGATATCACCACCTAGTCTGTAAAAGTATGTAAAGAGCGGGATGTAAGGGAAGTTGACCGTTATGGAAACGCCAACTTAGGTTGTCTTTGTCATTTCTATGACCGAGGCGTTTGTCTATATGTTCAAGTCTTTATCATGGAACGGTCGGGGAAGTTACTAGCAACCGTACCTTATTTGTTGGCTTTAATCTATTTGTTTTGTGAATTTTATTTAACAACCATTTACTTACCTTTCCTAGCAACTAACCTTAAGATCTACTCGAACAAGGATGTGTACGAGCATGCATGTCTATTCCGTCGTTACGGCCATTTATGCGTGTCTCAGCTGCTTTGTTGGATGACGACTTTAGGTGAAAGTTAGAAGCTCCCTACCCTATATTGTTCTTCACCCTAACCGTTGGTTAAACACGAATGGGATGTGATCGAATCATACTTGTCTATTCCGTCGTTACGGCCATGTATGTGTGGTTCAGCTGCCTTGTTGGTGTGGTACTTATGGTGAAAGACTATTGAATGATCAACCTTAAGCCTTCTTAACCCAATTTATCTTTTGACTTTTTCCTTCTTAGCTCTAGCGGTGGAGATGTGTATCCTTGCCAAGCTTATTATATGAAACTAATCACGACCCAACAATTAAGCGTACCAATTAAATGTTCCACCCTAGATTAGTTGAGTGATCTGAGTGTTTTCATTTCCATATTTTATGAGGAGCTTGGTTATGTACAGGTGATTAGAACAAAACGATGCTTAAACGGAAAAATCCTTAACTTCGGTAGGGATACATTTTCAAAACTTTTCTAAAGTCTACTTGAGGACAAGTATGATTCAAGTGGGGGGATATTTGATGACATCAAATAACGTCACTTTATAATATCATTTATCCCATCTGTTTTGCCCACTTTTATATAATTATTGCATGATTTAGTACTTAATTGCTTTAAAGTTTATAAATGCAGTAATTCAAGAGTGTTTTGTGAAGATAAGCTAAAAGGCGCATAATTTGGAGCTAAAATGAAGACATTCGAAGATTGCTGATTTTCTGACCAATACGCCGTATCCAGCAAAAGAGATACGGCGTACCAGTGCCTCAACTTCACAAGAAAGCGCGTTTGACCAATTCCCAATACGGCGTATCACTCTGCTTTCATACGCCGTATCCATCAAGATAACTATTCAAAGATACGGTAATAAATATAAATTGGAAATGATATCACTGATTGATTGAGAACGTAGTGCGCACTCTAAGGAATCCAGCCCTATATGCCGTATTGGCCTAGCTAGATACGGCGTATCAAGTCTTTTTCAGACACTATAAATAGAAGACTCAAAAAATGAGTTTTCAGTGTGCAATATCATATTCTTTTTACCATACTCATTGAAGACGAATTTTAGAAGAGAAGAACAGCCACCAAGGTCAAGCATTGATCACGAATCCATAGAAGACATCGTGTAATTTTTACTCTCTTAATCGTTTGATTTCAATTGTTTGATTACGCTTGTATAATTACAATGGTTGTGGGCTAATACCCTCGGGTATTAGCCATCTTAATGAAAGTTTAATGTTTGGTTTGTTTTAAAATCGATTTCTTAATTAATCGTTGATTGTTTAATTATGTTTATCACCTTATACTTGTTTATGTGTTTGAATATGTGATCTATCATTCAACTGGGTCTAGTGATATCTAAAAAGTAATCTAGATACTAGGATATCTCTCCATATCGTGTTTTATATTACTGGACCAATAGGATCACAAATAACGTTCTATCTTTACCTTTTAATTATGAGCATAATTGGACCGGTAGGTGACCCGTATATGTTTCAACAAGTATTTTCTTAATTAATTGGTAAAGACTCGAATAGTGGACTACCAGTATATAAAACACCGTCAAGCAATAAGTGGGTAAAGTCCCAATGGGCTAGGGTTTTGACAGGATCACTACTGCTTGATTCTATAAGATAGATTATAATTAAACTAAAGGATGCTTTATGCGGATGCATTAATTGTGACAAGATTAATCGTGTCTAGGTCTTAGGATGATGTCCCGCCTAAGTCTTAAGAATGATATGCCGCTTTGAGATAAGTAAATCATTGCACTAAAACAAACAACTAGGGTTTTGGTGAGGTTCGGGTAGGGCTCACAAATTGTTCGGCTAGGGCTTACAAAACAACTAGGTTCGGCTAATGTTTTGTTCTTTGTTAGGTTTGGTTGTGAGGAGGTTCGGCTAGTGTGGTTTGGTTGTAGAGTGGTTCGGCTGAGCTACCTTGTTTGACTGAGTCTTAATATTCGACTGAGCTTGGTGGTTCGACTGAGCTACCATGTTTCGGCTGGGTCTTGAGATTCGGCTGAGCTTGGTGGTTCGGCTGATCCTCTTGGTTCGGCTGGACCACGTGGTTTGGCTGATCCTTTTTGTAATACAAGAAACCACAAAAGCTTTGTGGAGAACGTGGTTCACACATTTTTTTGTATGACTTGTGCAACAAAGCTAGGGTCACTAGTTTGTATAACCGATATGGTTTGCACAAGTTTGAGTCTTTTCACTTCGAAACCAACAAAGATCACAACTTTTTTGCTTTTAAACCCACGTAAGACACTTGTGCAACAAACTAGAGTTGCTAGTTTGTATAACCGATATGGCTTGCACAAGTTTTAAAGTTTTGAATCCAAAACCAACAAAATCACTCTTTTTTACTAAAAAACACTTAAAAATCAAGTAAAGTTTAAAACTTTTTGATGCTTCTTACTTCTAATACACCTAAGGAATCATAAAAATAAAACCTTTATGGTTTTCGAACGCATAAAAGTTGAAATCATCATCCCATCTTGAGTGTAAAGAAGCGAACCACAAAAAATGTAAAAAACCAAAACTTTGAATCTTAAACACACACAAAAACACCACTAATCATCCCATGGCGATTGATACCAATTATAAGATATCACAAAACATACAAATATATATATATATATATATATATATATATATATATATCTATATATATATATATATATATATATATATATATATATATATATAAATATATATATAGTGGATAGGGTAAGAGAGGTGGTTCGGTTTAGGAGAAGAAAATAAGAAAGGAAAGAAAAGAAAGAAAGAAAGATTAGATTAAGAATAAGGAAATCACCAACCCATTCCTTTCCCTTGGGCCTCTATTTATAGGCTCTAAGGAAAACCTAGGAAGGGAAAGGGTATTTTACATATTTACTTACAAGTCCCTAAACATTCACTAAACATGAATTATAACCGTGTAACCAACACTTTTCTTGTTTCTAACACGCATCCCCGTTCAAGTTCTTCTACAAATCCTTGGCCTCCCTGTTGCCTCCCTCCTATGTTGTTTCCTCTCGAAAAGAATATCCAAGATTACCAATCTGTGTTGCGATGAGCATGCCTCACTTGGGAAGGCCCTATCGTCCTTGCATGCTCTAAGGTCGCCTTCGCGTACCAGCAAATAGTCAATTTGGATGTTGTGACCTCGACTCTAAAAGGTAATTAAGTGGGCACCACTCTTCTTGAAGAAAGAGTTCGCTACTAAGAAGTCGTGCGTGGTAGCAAACTCTAAGATCGCTCGCCCTTCCTCATTCCTAGCTCCAAAACCAAAACCTCTAGGTACCCCCGCGTATCCATCCGCTGCAGCTCTGATATGGCCGTTTAAATCTCCTCCTATAATCAATCACTGGTTAGTCGGGCACTCCCTCATAAGCTCGTCCAGAGCGTCCTAAAAGCTCTTCTTTTATGCGTCACTAAGTCCTACCTGCAAAGCGTATGCGCTGATTATGTTAACGGTCTATCCATCGATAACCATTGAAATCGCCATGATCCTATCACTAGTCCTGGTCACTTACACAACATTATCCTTAAGTCTCGCGGCTAAAATAACTCCTACACCGTTTCTTGTTGTGCTAGAACCCGAGTACCAAAGCTTGTAGCCGTTACCCTCCCTCATTCTAGAGCCCTTCCATTTAGTCTCCTGAAAGCAAGCAATGTCAACCTTATGTCTCCTCAGGGCGTCGCCAAGCTCCAGGAGCTTTCCAGTCAAAGACCTTACGTTCCAACTACCCACCCTAATCCTACGGGTGCCCGCTAATCTATCATATCTCCTAGTCCCTCTACACCCGTCTACCCCTCCTAAGCCAGAGAGACATGACCTCAGATGACCATCGCTATCTACGACGTCTATCCTACCCTTAAGCAAACAACAAGAACAAAGAAAGCACTAGAAGCAAAAATAGCAACACAAAAGGGCGGGTAAAAAGCGAAAGGCACACTAAAAATAAATACCAAAAAGAAAAACAAAGCAAGTACCAAAAAAAATTCACAAACACCAAGAAATGATACTACCAATAAGAGGATACAATATAAGTTAAATCAATGTAAAAGAAAAAATTGGAAGAACTCAGGCGGAGATTCTCCACTCGCAGGCGGTGGAGTTCCAAACCGTCGGTATGTCGTCGGAAAAGGTAAAAAATATACAAGTCAACATCCGGAAAACTGAGTGCGTGGCGGGTCAGGTAAGTGTCGTGTTTGTACGGATTTAGTCGGGTGGGAGTGATGAAAACAATGGTGGTGTCAATTTTGGTGTTGCAAGTGAGCAAGTGATGGGTGGTAGGGAGAGAGAAAGAAGACATAAAGCTTTAAATGTGTAGTCAATCTACTTTAAATTTAACAGTTTTCTTTTTGAGCCTAGTGCGTAACTCGGTTTTCTTTCTGATTGTGAGGAAACATTACAGATTATGTTGATATCTACTTGAGAGGATCTCGGTCCTATATGTATATACGGTGTAGATTAAGAACTGCCCAATAATGTTTTTGAGCCTACTACGGAACTCGGTATTCTCTCTGATTGTGATGAAACATTATCGATTATGTTGATATCTACTTGAGAAGATCTCAATCCTATATGTATATGGGGTGTATATTAAAGTTGTTTTATAAGTTATTCGGGATAAGTAAAAGCTAAAAAAAAGTTAAGCTTGAACGAGCCTCGGTTTGAGTTTGAGTTCCAGCTTACCTTGTGGAAAAGACAAGACAACTATTTTTTTTAAAACGACAACTAGCTACTTTACATGCTATATACATCACAAATACATCTCATATGACTTAAACATGACTTACCCGCATCTATTTGATTATGGTGATGTACAACTGAAAAAAAACTCTTTGGTCTTATTACATAATTATCGTATGTGTACTTATGCATTCTTATATATAAATGAGCTTAAAGTAAATAAAAGAATAAGCTCGAGTTGAGTGTTTTAAGTTTTGTCATGCAAGCTCATAAAAAAATGAATCAATCATGGGTTTGTGAAATTTGAAACGAGCCAAGCTCGAGCTTTCATATATAAACAAGTTGAGCTTGAACTTTGGTCGACTCAAGCTTACATTTGCTACATTGCGTTTAATAAAAAAAATTGCTATTTTTTCGGTAAAACATGTATTTTCTTTTCTGAGTTTGAAATTTATGTATCTTGCTGTCAATCTTACCTTTTTTCCTTTTAAGTCACTTAAACTTTAAATTAACCACAAAAATTATTCAAGTTTTTATACTGTTCCAT
>BQNB010043488.1:32428-45481 GCA_026074375.1 Tanacetum coccineum | reverse complement strand
GTCGGAATCACTTAAAACTCAATCTTCATCTATTTAAATCGTCAACCAAACTTAGTTATCATTTTCATTGCGTTTAAAATTAGTTTCCCATAAACCTGGGTTATTCACATGACACTTATCATATTAAATTACTACAAAAATCCATTTTGAGCCGTTATCGACCGACTCCGGACCGAAAACATGAATTTTTGACAAAACTCAATCGAACCTTGCTCATCCATTTAAAAACACTTCAAATCACAAAATATGACTTGAGAACTTATATTCACCCAGAATTTCACCTTTTTACGACTGTTATAGTCTTTTACCGAATTTCAGGAAAACAACCGTTTTTCTAATAACTTTCAAATCTCCCACTCACGATTTATGATTTAACTCAACACTACTTTATTATTATGGATTTATTTAGTAAATAAACCCATTTACACATTCTCAACTTTATTAATCTCCATACTTAAATAAACTGTCATGCCGGTATGTGTTGCGTGACGATATTTCGCTAAACGCGGGAAAACTTCTTGGAAAGCACTGAAAACCTCAAAACCACTCTAAAACAGAAAAATGAATCATAAATGATTAATTCACGAACTCATTACTTTATCAAACTCCCGGTTAAACCGAAACCGCTTTTTACGCCAAATAGACAACAGAAGTCAACTTTTCAGCTTTCATCAGGAAAACTAACAAGATCGAAAGACTTCAACATACAAAACTATAATATTTTATAATACTTAGCCCTAGGAATATTACCGGTTATCACATCAAAACCGGTCAGGGATGTACCTCAAAAGAAACAAGTCACTGAGACTCGGCCTGCTAAGGAAACAGTGGCCACCGCTGACGCCACCCAAAGTCTAGTCGCCTTCGAGTCGACAGAGGAGCCATGAAACCAGCCTCAGACCACTAAAGCAAAAAAGGTAATAGTATTTAAATATAAGGGGCACTGCAAGCAACCACTCTCAAACTTCTCTAGGAGAGAGTGGTGAAGTTAAGGGCTACCCCCGACCCATTAGAGAGTCAAAGTCAACACTTCAATTCTAAAATTATCTGTACACTCTGAGTCTGCACTTAGGGAATGATTCCTCAAGATCTAAACACTTGAGTATTGACCCTAAAACCTCTAGACTTTGTGATGAGGTGTCATTTTATACACTTTTTGGGGGTCATTTAACCCTCTAAATCATGCAAATATGCCCAAATTATGTGCTTAATCATTTATTTTCATGTTTTTAGCACTTGGATGGAATTTGGAGGAAATACACGTGACTTAGGCTCACTTGGAGAAGAAACGAACAAAATTATAGACCTACCCTAAATCTCTCAAAGAATTGTGCATACAGCGCGTGGAGATGGCGTCGCCTTCATAAAGCGACGGCATCAGGATCTTCATTGTGACGGTGTTAGAAATCCAGCAACGGCGTCAGGACGTGGCCGACTTAAAAGAGGATCTAGACTCACCTACGTGGCAACGGCGTCAGAACTTCAAAGCGACACCGTCACAACGATTCTTCTATATATATTAAACCGAAATTAGGGTTTTAAGTGTATAACTTTGTATAACTCTAGGGAGCCGAACCCTAATCATTCTAGCAGCTTTTTAGGTCATTTTTAGGGCCTCAAAACCCTATTGTAACTACCTTTAATCCATGTTTTAATCAAGTAAGATTGTTTATCATTAATCATTCAATATGTCTATGTGTTGTTTGATTGATTTATGTTCTTGTTTTATCTTTAACATGCTAGGCTAAACCCTCCTTTGTATTTACTTATGATTGCATGAAACTTAGGTTGTAGATCCTTTTAATGTTGCTTTTTATTGATGGATGTGCTCGTTAGGCTTTAGAAAACTAGCCATAAGATATTAAATTGGCATAGACGTCTAGGGAAATGCGAGTGTGTAGAAAGGATACCATCGGTAACAGTCTTCATACTACCTTACTTGTGCATTGCCCTAACGGAATATTAAATAGACGGCGGGTTCGTGTAATCCGTTCATGACTTAGGAAATACTTACACAGATCATCACAAGTGCGACAAGGCAACAAATCTAGGAGAAGCAATCTGAGGAGTAGTGCATGATTAGGTAAAACATCTTTTTATCATAAAGTTATCACCAATAGTTTAGATTATAATTAGTTTAATTATTAGTTAATCAAACCAACCTCTCAAACCATTGATTTACCTGCTTTCTACAAAATATAAAAATACAAAAAGAATCTTCTCTCAACCCCTTAGAATTCTGTTAGACCATGTTCGATCCTTCCCAACCTATTCCCCTAGAGAACGATAACAACCCCCGAGTCTTGCCTATACTACACTGTAACGATTAGGTACACTGCCTAGGGGATTGTAAAGCTTCCTGTGAAGTCTTCGCAACCCTCACATCACTAACCTAGTGACTCGACTCTAGTAGAAATGGTATAAGAAAGAAGACCATCGACTTAACACACAAGTGTGGATTAGGTACTTGTGTGTCTCTCTTGTGGATATGTGTTATCTTCAATAGAATGATAGATGAGAAGATTATAACATAAGTGATGTTAGACTTAGAAGATTAGAGATAAGAAATAAAAGGAAATAATGATTAGCAATAGGTGAGGAATACAAGAGACAAAGAGGGGTATTTATAGGCCAAAATCCCAAATCGGTAAAAATCAATTCGAGAGTGGCGCGCTACCTACGCGTCAGCGCGCGCCCAATGCGCCATAATCTTGTCTTGAATTTTTTGGGATTTTGGTGTTTAAAATACATGTTCTGGCTAAACCCCCCGATTGTACTTCACGCTTTGACCTTTTCTTCATTTTAACACTCAAGGTGTTATAAGGTCAATCAACTCAAATAGCAATTTGATAAAAAGGTTTGTGAAGTGTATAAAAGAAGTTTTAGGGGTGTTTGTCCAATTCAAAGAGAAAGAGAAGAATCATTAGATAAAAGGATTTATCTTTGAGAATTTCCCATGTGATGAATAAAAGTTTTGCCTCCCTTGATTTGAAATTTAAAATTCAAATTCAAGTGATAAGAATGAGTTGTCATTGTGTGAAAGAGAGTACATTTGAAATTCAAATTCAATATTGTGAGAGGGTTGTTTGTATACTAGGATGGGTTAGAAACTAATCATGGTTAGGTTGGTAAGCTAGCATGGCTAAGAGAAATAATATGCCAAAGTAATATGCTTATCTCGGTGAGGAAAAATGGATGTTGTGAGGGGGAAAATTTGAATTTCAAATTCATATTATGTTCTGTAAGAAGTGTGAGTTGTTTGTGAGTTGGCATACAAGTGATGGTGATGTGATGGTTTGGAGCCTAAGGTTTCAAATTTTAAATTTGAATGTTGAGGTAATTGTGTGAGTTGACAAAGTGTGTTTATGAAGATTGATGAGTAAGATATTTGAATTTCAAATTCAAATATAAGTATGTGTTGTGGTTACTAATGTAAACTCTAAGGTCGGATTACGTGAAATTCAGACTTAAAAAATGCGGACAACGTATATTAACACATAAAGCTTTTCATTACAATGCCTCCTTTATGTCCACAATTTTATTGCTTCACTAGTGTTTATGAGCGACTATGTATTTTACTAGCGCTGCTGATCTAAAACCCAAAGATAGCGATAAGACAAAACAAGTGAAGGTGGCTACAATTAGCATTACTGATATGAAGGTTAGAGATAGCAACAAAGCGATATAAACAAAGGTATCGGAAGTGGATTAGCCGAAATATTCCAAACCCCACACCATAGGCTTTTATTGTATATTACTTGAGAAAGAGGTATGACGCCCAAACTCATGTAAAAAATCATTTATAGTTTTTGAATTTCCGCACAAAAATATTTTTTAAAACATACCTCTCTTATCACAGGGAAGAGTTATACAAGCTAACATGGATGTTCGGAATATGCAATATTTTGACCAACTGTTGGAACTCAATGCAACATTAAAATTTTTACAGTTTAGGTGCGAAGAAACAAAAAGGTAGCAACAGACTTTAGAAAACCTTGTATCACTGAACTTTGGAAGGTTCACACTGTTCGAGAATATACCAAATCATGGATTTCCATATCATTATTTCAATTTTATGGCATGCAATTAGCTGGAGGTCCTTTTCTACCTTTGGTAGAACCGGAAGCAGCCTCTCTACCATTGGTAGGGGTAGGGCTGTCTACATCTCAACCTCCCCCATACACTGTGGAAGACGGTATTGGGACCCATAACCCGTGAAAGACGGTATTGGGAGTTACTTACTTACTTACTTACTAATGAGCTGGATTCGAGAATCGAAGTGAAAAATCATGTTCTGACAGAAATTTTAATTAACATGTGTATAAAACACAAAAATATAACCAACATATATTGTATTGATAGATTACATAGGATCTGTTCAGACAGTCAGAGATCCAATAATATCAAAAAACCCTAACAGAAACCAAGTCGTTAGAAAGTGATCTACATTTAGAATTTAGAGTAAGTTTGTTCATACGTTTTGTAAATTATTTATAAACACCAAACTTTCCACAAACACATTTTGCTTTTGAGCGGTGACAATAGCATTGGATTCACGATGTTGAGTGAAATGGCTAAGAACTTCGACAAAGAAGCATTTGAAGCGACATAAAAGCTTGTTCCAAACATAATTCGTTTGTTAAGCAGTTTAAACATGTTAACCTATTTTTTCACCCAAACTTGTTATCCTTTAACGTAAATCTGTTTATTTTTATGTTGATTTGTGTAGAAATCTTTTTGTGTGTACTTCAAGTTTTGTGTAAAACAATCATATAAGATATTTATAAATACGATTAAAGTATTCTCAAATATATTCTCTCACAATAAAAAAGATAATTGGGTTACTAGGTCTCGTTAAAAAACATTATCAATCATTTGCATATTAACTTGATATATCTCTAACTCTAAAAAAAAGCAATTGATTTGCACACTCTTCTTTTTTACTGTGAGACTACTCTTCATGCATTACATGGTTTTACCACATTTATATCTTATGCAAATAAAAAAATGAAGTGTCTCGATCAGTTCCCATTAATAAAATTGTTACTGTAGTAGTTTAGCTTTACAGATTTTTTACTTTATTTTGAACTTGTTACCCCACCAATCACTCCAACATTTCACTTTCAACGCTTATTTCATTCTTTCACATCTTTAACCACAAAAGTCATTAAAACCAAACCCAATCTAGTCATCTCAAAACTAAGTACAACATGCATTAACACTTGTACTCTTTGCTGGCACCAATCACTTTAATATTCCCTTAACCCAACAACAACAACATAAGCATGAGCTGCAATCTTTATGTTTTCCAACGGGTATAAAGCAAATTATATATAAAAAAGATAACTTTTTCTTTTACCAAAAAATTTAATAAAGATTGGATTGTTATTGAGATTCATTTAATTTGATCTTATGGGTATTGTTCATTTGTACCACTAGATTAGTGGGTTAGTTTCTTTTTTTTGTTTTTGTGTTGAAAATTTGTATCTTTTTAGTGGATCTTGGCTTATTATATATAAGGTTAGTAGTTATATATATGGTTTATTTGTTTAGTTGTTATGTTGGTTTTGTTAAATTTAAAGATTTGGTGAATTTAATGTTTTTATTTGGCAGGGATCTTGTGGAATCATTGTAGGTGATTTGTGGTTAAAAAAGTTGAGATCTTTATTAAGTGAAGAGAACCCATATGTAAAAAAGGGGAATTTTTAAGGGAACCCATTTGGGAATTGGAGTAAATTTGAAGGATTTGCCTATTTTGACCCATTTGGAGATTAGGGATTTTTTAGGGTTTGGATGTTGTGAAGTTATTGTACTTAAGGAATTTGAGTAGAAAAAGGTTATTAGGGTATTGTGGAGATCTGGGATATATTTAATGTGTTATGCAACATGAGGACATTCTTTCCGTCTGAATCGTGTAAAGAAACACATTTGAATGCGTTGAACCCGCAATCATGGCTGCAAGTGGAAAGAGGAAAACTTTCGAAAGTGTCACCACATTCTCCTTCCTCATTGTAAGCTTTTCATTTCGGTATTTTATTTCAAGGGGTTTTTTGATGTGTGATTTGAAAATGATTATGTATATAATCGGTTTTCTACGGTTTGGATAAACTATGGTGATTGTTTAGGGGTCATATACTCAGTTTGGAAGTAGTTGCAAAAGCATTCTAGTATACCCTTATGTTGCCCTTGTTTTCTATATAACTTTGTTAAAAACATAGAATTTTTTAAACATTCAATTCTATCGAAATTTAAAAGTGATAATTAGGTGGTGTTGCAGGTTTTGAATGCCATTGTAACCGAGTTTTATACCATCTCCTACTTATTTATTTCAACTGACTACACTTAGTTTGGATTACATTTAGTATCATATAATGACATAATCACTATCAATATCACATCTGAACACCCTTCTGTTATAGATAGAAACATAAATTCATTCTTTTAAAAGTGTGTACTTTTTATGTGGTTTGCAGAGAATCTTTAATCAAAGTGCCCGATCCACCAATTCTTCCATATTTTAAACCTGTCGATTATGTAGAAGTATTAGCACAGATTCACAAAGAACTAGAGTCATGCCCGCCACACGAACGCCCCAACCTCTATTTGTTGCAGTTTCAAGTATTTAAAGGCCTCGGTGACATCAAACTCATGAGAAGAAGCCTTAGATTAGCTTGGCTCAAAGCAAGTACAGTTCATGAACGTCTTGTTTTTGGGGCGTGGTTAAAGTATGAAAAACGAGGGGAAGAGCTTATATCCGATTTGCTCTCTTCGTGTGGTAAATGTTCAAAAGAGTTTGGTTTAATAGACATCGGTTCTGAGCTCCCATCTTTAGTAACATCTAGTTTATCGGATGGTGCGATGATGAATCAAAAGAATTGTTTATCGGGAATGGTTTCTTTTCGAATCGGAGATGAGAAGATTACCTGTGACAGGCAAAAAATGGCGGCACTTTCACCTCCATTTCATTCTATGCTTAACGGCTGTTTTCGTGAATCATTTTCTGAAGACATAGATTTATCAAAAAATGATCTTTCACCAAAGGGTATGAAAATAATCAGCGAGTTTAGCTCAACGGGCGTTTTACCCGATATCCCAACGGATCTTTTACTAGAAATCATGGTTTTTTCGAGTAAATTTTGCTGTGAGAAGCTTAGAGATTCTTGTGATAGGAAACTCTCGAAGCTCGTTTCATCAAGAAATGATGCGGTTGAACTTATGGAATATGCTTTTGATGAAAATTGCCCGGTTCTTGCTGGCTCGTGTTTACAAATATTTCTACAAGAACTTCCTGATTCGCTTAACGATGAACGGGTTGTTGAGCTTTTAACAAGTGTTGGTAGTTTACATAGAAAGATTATGGTGGGGACCGCTTCATTTGCGCTCTACTGTTTATTAAGTCAAGTTGCTATGGATCTTGATCCATTATCTGAAGCAACCGATCTTCTTTTGGAACAATTGGTGGACTCAACGGAAGATAGCCGGCAAAAAATGGTGGCTTATCATATGTTAGGATGTGTGAAATTATTCAAGAAAGAATATAATGAAGCCGAAAGATTCTTTGAGGCTGCATTAACCGAAGGACACGTTTATTCCATTGTGGGCTTGAGTAGAATTGGTCAAATTAAGGGCAATAAGGCTGAATCTTTAAACAAACTTAATTCGGTGATTTCCACTTATAACCCTCTTGGATGGATGCATCAAGAACGATCTTTATATTGTGAAAATGATGAAAAAAGATGGGAAGATCTTGAAAAAGCAACTGAACTGGACCCCACTCTAACGTACCCTTATATGTATCGTGCGGCTTCTTTAATGAAGAAACAAAATGTTCAAGATTCAATGGCGGAGATTAATAAGATTATTGGTTTTAAGCTAGCGGTTGAATGTTTGGAACTAAGATTTTGTTTTTATTTAGTTCTTGAAGACTATCAATCGGCTATTTGTGATGTCCAAGCAATTCTTACTATTTGTCCTGATTATCGGATGTTTGAAGGGCGGGTCCCCGCCACACAATTTCAAACACTTGTCCGTGAGCATGTACCGAGTTGGACAACTGCAGATTGTTGGTTACAACTGTATGATCGGTGGTCTGCTGTAGATGATATTGGTTCACTTTCTGTAATTTATCAGATGCTTGAGTCGGAAGCTGCTAAAGGTGTTTTATATTTTAGACAGTCCTTGCTTCTCCTCAGGTATATGTTAATTATCCTTTGTGTTTTTTTCATGGGATTATAGTGGTCAAACCACTATATTTTCACCATTTTGACGGTTTAAACTTTACATTAAAATAGCGAACATTTATGCAAAAAAAGATTAAGGACTAAACATGCAGAAAAAGTTAAGGATTAAACAGTCAAAAAGCTGAAAGTTTTGTGGTTTTCCATAATGACCTATAAAAAGATAAGCTGACAAACTAATTGTAATTAAAATTTCATGCAAGTTTCAAAGTTGAAATCAGGCCTTTAGTAAATATTCATGTTAAAGTCATTACTGATCAAATGCTTTTTTTTCAGGTTAAATTGTCCTGAAGCAGCAATGCGAAGTTTACAACTGGCTCGCCAACATGCATCAAGTGACCATGAGCGCTTAGTTTATGAGGGTTGGATATTATATGATACTGGCCATTGTGATGAAGGGTTAACAAAAGCCGAAGAGTCTATTACATTGAATAGGTCTTTTGAGGCCTTCTTCTTGAAAGCTTATGCTTTGGCTGATTCAAGTCAGGATCCTACTTGTTCTTCTACGGTTGTATCACTTCTACAAGATGCCCTTAAATGCCCTTCTGATAGGCTTCGCAAAGGACAGGTTTGAACAATCTTTATCCATGTATTCCTTATTTTAACAAAATTTCAAGGCCTCTCCCGAACCGATCACAAGTCTAGAGATGGCGAAGTGGGCTGGTTGGGTGGGTCGCATTATTGTGTTTTGGAGTGTAAAAACCTTGATTGAATTATTGTGTTTTGAAGTGTAAAAAGTTTGTTTTTTTCAATAATTAGTCTTTTACACTATAAAAAAAATTAAATACATTATCTCTAATTTTGAGGTCCCATATCAATGTCCTCAAGATTTTCTTGTATTTCATGATTGAAGTGTATATTAGACATTTAATGAAATGGTCAGGGCGGGCGGGTTGCATAACATGAAGTGTATCTTAGACATTTGATGAATTGGATAGGTCAGGTGGGTTGCATACCTTTAAACAAATTTATATCCTCAATTTTGAGGACCCAAATTTATATCCTCAAGATTTTATTGTTTCTTCATAGTTAAAGGGTATTTTGGATATTTGACAACTCGTCAAACACTTTACTAAACCTAGTCAAACATTATTTGTGACATTTTTTTATTGTTTCTTCATAACAGGCATTGAATAATCTTGGAAGCGTTTATGTAGACTCTGGGAAACTTGACCTTGCAGCCGATTGTTACATTAATGCACTCAAAATCCGACACACGCGAGCCCATCAGGGGCTTGCTCGTGTCCATTATTTGAAAAACGACAAGGCTGCTGCGTACGAGGAAATGACGAAATTGATTGAGAAGGCACGGAACAATGCATCTGCCTATGAGAAGAGATCAGAGTACTGTGAACGTGAACAAACAAAGATAGATCTTGAGATGGTCACTCGGTTAGATCCTCTTCGTGTATACCCTTACAGATATCGTGCAGCAGGTAGTTAGCTTCAAATATTTCATTTCTTTTAAGATGTTTATAGAAGTTATAACCACACACAATAATAGTTGTAGCTTGTAGGTAAGGTGGCAAATTCGGCAGGTCAGCTGTTGACCCAAAACAAATTTTCCCAATATTTTAGAAGAATAGTTGGTGTGTCAAATCTGATTACGAAACTTATATCATTTCAAGATAATCTAACTTTTTTAATGATATGATTTAGGAAGTTTTATGCATTAAAATATAAGGTTTTTTTTTTTGTGTGCATAAAATACCGATGTACTTTTATGTTCTCATAAAATCCAATAAAACCTACCAGTACAATGAGTAATATGGCTAAATCGAGACAAAGGAACAACTATGTTTGGTATTTTTATACAAAGAAATAACTTGGGCGTTATCCATTTGACTATAGTGACTCATAAGTAAACGGGTCGAATTTGTTGATTTTGCTATCTGTGTACAACAATTGTCCTTATAACTGCTTTTAGATACGCCTTATATACTTGTGGAACTCGTATCTCATTCGCGTTTTTGTCATAATCCAGTCTTGATGGACAATCACAAGGAAAAAGAAGCCATAGCTGAGCTATCGAGGGCGATTGCATTCAAAGCAGATCTACACCTACTGCATTTACGTGCAGCGTTCCATGAACATATTGGGGATGTTTCAGGTGCCATGCGAGACTGTCGAGCTGCCCTCTCCTTTGACCCGAACCATCAAGAAATGCTTGAACTTCGGAGCCGTGTAAACAGCCAAGAACCTTAATTATTCAAGAAATTAGAAAGATTAGATGCAATGTTACACATATGGTGAAGAACAAGAGATTTTTTTGGCGTGTATCTTGCAAATGTAACATTTTTAATGAATATTGTAAACATTCGAGTTTGTGCATTAACATGTGTTTGTCTTGTATCCGTTTGAATTGTTTCCATCTTCTTAAATTATGGAGATATAAGTTACAGGATGTGAATGAAGAGAAACAGTTGAATACAACTTCTGTATAGTGTCATTTTATTAAGGCAGTATGAACATTACAAGGTATGTTGGAAATTTAGTTTTGCTGGGTTTAGTTGATACCAGATAACGGAGATGGAGGTATGGAGTGTATATTCATAGGTCACTGAACACTCTAACTCTGAAAGTGGTAAAATAGAATTCAAGTCGCTTATGGTGTTCAGTGAGTTAACACTCTGAATAGAATAATGTTTATTAATCTGATGGCTTCAGTTTTGTACTCCTCATGAGTAGTAAGCTGAAGGACACCATCAGGGAGTAATCCATCATAAGCGGGTTAGCTCATCAGTGAGTTTTTTCTGCTTGAACACTTCAGCTTGTATGCTCTTCAGTGAGCTAGCTGATGATATGCTCTTCAGTGAGCTAACTGATGAGTGTTCAGGTCGCTAAAAGAAGACTTAGCCGGGATGAATTCAAATACTTGTAACGGCTTTGACCATGTTTAATTGGTCGTGTAACCACTAAATTCCGACAATCATGAAGGATATTATGATGGAATTAATGGGCCTGTTAATTATCATAATTCTAGGATTAGGGTTTTGAGTGATATCTCCTATGTATAGGAGATTACAACTTGCATGGAAACATACACAAAAAACCTAAACACTTAGAAGCGAAAGGTTCTTGATTTGTACCTAAAACAAGAACATGCACCTGATTTTATCCCAATGAGGTATTCGTGTAACCCATGCATATGGTCGAATAATCTTCTTTGGAAAATGATTACACGACTTCAAGTGATATCCAGTAACCTTCATTGGTAATTAGTTAGCTACTGATTGTCTTTACCCGACTGGGAAATACATAAAAAGAACCAACAATCAAAGAAAATTATTTTGTGATAATCAATGGCAGCTGCAATGAAGCACATGGTGGCTAATTTCTCTAAGCTTGACTAAATTGAAGGGGTTGATTTCAGAAGATGGCAAAAGAAGATGCACTTTCTTCTTTCTACCATAAGTGTGGTGTATGTCCTTACTACACCAATGCCTGAAAATGGTGAGAAGGCTACCGTGGAACAGATCCAGAAAAGGAGCAAATGGGAGAATGATGATTATGTGTGTCATGGCATCATTCTCAATGGTATGTTTGATTCCTTGTCTGATCTATACCAAAATCTTAAATCTGGAAAAGAACTATGGGATTCATTGGAGGCCAACTATATGGCTGAGGATGCATCAAGTAAAAAATTTGTGACAACCGTCAAGTTCAGGTTAACAACCATTAGAGTTGTTATAAAGTATTTGACTACATTTACTTGTGTAAATTATTTTGTGCTTGTCGGGTCATTTTGAGCTTGGATTGTCTTTTTATTTAACCTCGATTACGAGCGTGCCTTCGACCAACGATCCATATTTGTAGGTTATCATTTAACCACTTGGCGTAAATTAACGTTTACGGGTAACCGGACAGGTTATCCCGCGAACATCGTAAAAAGTACATTATATATGAACCCGACTCTAGACTAGGTTTAGTCTACATATTTTATACAATTTTTTTATCATGTTACATATATATTTTATATGTCATACTTTTATTTTCCGTGTTTACGTAAACTTTGCACGTTTTGCATTTTTTTAACTTATACCCGCATCACCTTTGCACCTTATAGCTTTAACACTCTTACACTTAGTATTATCATTCTAAATAATAAAAAGCTTGTGACTAATCTCCCTTAAATCTCGCCACCTATGGGGACACTTGTCACATAGATGAAACACTCATCACACTTGTCTTATAAAAAATGCATGTATCTAGTTCATTAAAATTAAACCACTTCATCTCTTCCCATTTCACAACTTCACTTTCAAGACAATCATCTTTCACTTGTGTTCTTTGTTGTACCGAAATCTAACACCACAAGAACACCATCATATCAAAATTTTACTAGTTATTTGGTACTCTTACAAGCTAAGGATTGGAGGTTTAGAGTTTAAACTAGGATTATGGTTTATTTATCTTGTGATTTCACTACCAAAATCTTGTAAGGAACCCTTTTATATTTTAGTTTTCATACTTTTTCTTCATATATTGCATGTTACTATGATTTATTTACAAAATTATGCATTGCACTTGGTAAAGGGAATGAGAAAAACATTAGAATTCATGTTTGTAACAAAACTAGTTTGGACAATTTTTGAGCAGTTGCTAAAACGTGATGCTTTGTAAAAATGAGTGAACTTTGAGGATTAGAGAAAAATATAGGCATGTAGAGCTATGTCTAAGCTTCGTTTTCCCTAGTGGCACTCGTCGTGACGATACCTGAGGATTAAACTAGAAAATAAACGGTGAAAGTGGTCAAAAACTGCATATCAGATTTCATTGTATTATAATTTATAACTCTTAAAATTTGTATATAAGT